>JAQQRF010001592.1:0-15651 GCA_030523145.1 Trissolcus brochymenae | reverse complement strand
AAAAAAAAAAAAAAAAAAAAAAAAAAAAAAAAAAAAAAAAAAAAAAAAAAAAAAAAAAAAAAAAAAAAAAAAATATATATATATATATATATATATATATATATATATATATATATATATGTTTTTGGATTGAAAAATGTAATCTCTTATGAGTAGGTTGCATGAAATTTAACTGATCAACAGAGATTAATTAATTAATTTGAAAAAATAATTAATCACAATCGTTAATTTTTATAATCTCATTGTTCTGGCTTCAAAAATAGCTAATCGTTTGTACTGGCGTGTAAATTTTCATGCGCGCTGCAGCGTAAATTACAAGATCGATGTACAGAACGAAGACTAAAGGCCTTAAAAGTAGATTCAACAGTGGCTTCGGTTATCTTAGATTGATCGCTTCTTTCTTATTCAACGTTCTCCTGCGTTTGATTTCGGCGTTTTCGTTCGGTGCGTTGATTTTCAATTTAAACCATAAAATCCGAGCAGGAAATTGTTTTATACAAATTATAACAACGTGTGGTACTTCTTGTAGTGTTTTTTTATGATATACTTAGGGTACTCTTTGAATTATGTTCTATAGAGAATTTTGTGCCTCTATACATTATCGATTTCTTTAACACTTATACTTATGCCTTTTTTTTCATAAAAAAATTTATTCAAATAAATTACAATTCAAATTAAAAGAACAGTTGAGAAAATGTTCATTTCAATCCATCGTTGCAAGAACCAATTATAATTATTAATTCATGAATAATGAATTTTCCAACGTCGTCGTATATTATTTATTTCTCCTTCGAGAATCGCGCATTTGATCTCAGATGTTATTGCTGAATGATTGATGTCAGCGAAATAACGAGCACAAATGATTACAATATCAATAACGAGCCGTCGCAATAGGAAAACAAGAGTGGTTAAGTGATTATTCTTGCGTCGCGTCAGACGGATGTGTCCTCTGCGGCCCGACCTTTAGGATGCGTCGTTCATACGCGTGTCGCACGTGCTACACTAGCATTCACTGAGCTCGATTAAATATACACAAACGATGCACTCGGAGTGAACAATCGATCGATCTAATCTGTGCTGTTCGAACTACTGCTTTCACTCATCCTTCGTGTTTTCTCCAAATTCATATTGCAATCATAATTCAATATTATAATATAATACAAGTTTTATTATCTTTCAATGTTCCAAATGAATGGCAAAACCTGAAAACGTTACGATAAGAATCAATTTTTCAAATATGTTAAATGTGCATCTAATCTGAAATAAAAATATACGTATGACATTTATTTCATATGTATGCATATATTGTATATAAAAGTATGTGTTGTGGTGTGTAAAAGACACCATTTATTCTTATACAACAATATTTATGATACAGTAAATTATAAACTTTATTTTTATTTTATATCGTAAACATTCAATTTTCCCACACAAATTACAAAAAAATAATGAATGTGTTTAGATATTGGTTTTTTTATTTTTTTATTTTTATGAATTTATTTACTTTTTTTCGAAAAATATGTGACACACATATTGTCTACAGAGGTGTTTTATTCAATTTGTTATCGTCATTTTTTTAAGTATCAAAAGAATAGTAATTGAAAATCAATTGTAGAAATGTATTCGGTTCTCACTTCATCTTGTTCATCTAAAAAAAAAAAAAAAAAAAAAAAAAAAAATTATAGGAAGTCACACAGCAACTCACATCGAGCTCATGAATAAATGTATGAAGCAATAACTTCTATTGTACCTTTACACTATTCATTTCAGAGTAGCAGTGAACTCTGTTTCTTTTGCAGTATAAATAATCGCAAGTCCCGATTATTTTTGTGTTCAATGTTTCACGTGAAGTGATTGCATTATGGGGTCATCTCGTAACTCGTGTCGCCCCGGTGACTTTGTAATTTACGAGCAGGGTCCAGATCAAAATAAGGCTGTTGAATTCTTCGGCCATCCCCGTCGGTTCGGCTGACTCTATTCGCCACGTGGCGTAGCAAAATTGCGCTGTGTTGTATGAATTGGTAGCGATAGCCCAGCACTAGCTCGGGTTTTAGCACGCGCCGTGGATTTACGAGGGCGTATTTTTTCGCCACATGGGATTCCCAAGCTTTTCATTCTTAAATTCTGAACTTTGAATGAATTGTGCTTTATTAAGTCCATCTGCAGTCACTTATTCCGATGAATTATCAACGGTTTCGTGTTGCAACGGTTCGCAAAAAATCAAAGTTGAAGAAATGTTGAGAGAATTCTGTGAAGGAGCAAAAAATTTGAATTCGCTCGTATGCAATGGACTGGCTGAGGAGGTAAAAAATTTGGTCAGATCCCTTGGAACGGTTTCCCACAAGAGAGAGAGCCGCACAAAACAAATGATTCGCATAAGAGAAACAAACGCGGAACGTCGAACACAGCATTAGAAAACGACGGCTAATTCATCGGCCGGGAGAGTGACATGAGATTGAATATCGAAAAATGAACGCTTGTAACGACGATATGCGAAAAGGGTGCGGTGGCATGTACAACACCGGGTGCAAGTCTAAGATCGATGCGTCTTTATACTCCGCGTGCACGCCAAAAGAAAGAAAAAGATCTCTCTGAGAAAGAAGCAACTTTGAAGAGTCATTGTGCGCCGCTCATTATTCATTTAGAAAGAGATATTGATGTGAGCGCACTGCTGAAATAAAGTAGTCGATAAAAAATTATGTTTCGTTGATATAATAACGTGAGTTCTCGCGCACACCAGTTCTGCCATCGGAAATAGGATTTTCAAAATCAAAATAATACATAACTCCGGTGCACAGATCTCCTTATTTTGATCTGATGACAAAATAATTTGTTCGCTGATATGAAAGACAAACATTAAGAGAAGAAAATAAAGGCAAAATATATAGTTAAGTATAATTTGTTTAATGGAAGTGGCTATTCGCCCTGCAAAGAACATATACGAGTAAATGAGAGTTCACAAGAGTTGACGAAATAAGTAAATGCGAGTAGATGAGCGTATATAGATAACTGTAGCTAATTTACATGAAAAATGAAATTTTATTTATATTTACTCTTATGTACTCTTATCTACTCTCATTCACTCTTATTTGATTTTTTATTTATGCTCGTTTACTCTTTTGTTGACTTGTATTTACCTTCATTTACTCTTATATCTACTTTGCAGGGCAAATAGCCTCGTCTTTGTTTTATAAAAAGAAATGCTTCGCATACTGCAATTCGAGCAATTTTGTTGAATTTGCTTTTTGAAAATGTTTATGCATTTTTGACATACACGCTGCTGATTTATGATAAGTTATACCAGCGAACATTAACGAATAACGCGATTTGATCTCGGATATTCGTTAAATATATTTGTATTATTTCTCATATCTGTGCATTGACAATGATCGGTCTGTGATCGTAGCGTTGAGGTAATGTCGCATAATCGGTGCACGTACTCGGTACATAACGTGCTGCTGTGCGATTAAAAGCATGGTAAATAATGTAAATAAAACATTTGTTTCGTGTTCGCGTAGTGCTAACGTGGTATCAAGCTTTATACCGGCAAATATTTCAGTTAGATTACAGAGGTCGTAAGCGTGCCGGTGAAATTAGACGCATTACAAACACACAATTTTATTATCAATAGTTTAGTCAATCAGATATTAAATCAAATAAGACATAAAATTTGGTGATAAGTTATCTGATCCAAAAATAAATATAAACGAAAACTTGTTGTTTAATAATTTAATTTTTCGTAATACTTTTTTTTGATATTTTTTCATTTTGACTCTTTTATAATATAACACTTTTATTCCAAGATTGTACAACATCTGTGTTTCTTGGAACAAACAGTTATTTATTTCCTCTGATCAATTCGTAATTCCTTCAGGTGTAAACTGTTTCACCTGTAAACTAATCTTACATAATAAATCGTCAGTCAAACCGCCCACTTGAACCTGTCATAGTTGAGCACCGATCCTCATAATAGTAAACATAAGAGAGGTGAATTAGCGAATAATGAAACATCTCTTCAAGTTTGACCTGCGCGTCAAATCGTATTCGCGCCTACATTGTAACCAATATGCAAATTATACTGTCATTAGCATAAAAGCCATAAGTATCGACTTTCGGTTTCGCGCAATTTGACATGAGCCCTTGGGAGGCAGGCGTCCTAACTTAATTAACACACGATCGGGTTGTTTCTTTCGTCAGCCGGGAGACGTTTCGCTTAGCCGTGAAATGCGAGTTTAATATGACGCAACCCCACGGTCAGATTGCACTGCGGTCGGCCAAGGAATGCGCGTGTTTAAGCAGAAAGGGATTGCGAGTTGTCGGGGCGCGTTAGTGTGGTCGGACGAAAACGATTTCCGTCTGAATGATTAGATGACAAAACACGTTTGCAACCCGCGGAGATAAGAATCGAAACGCGTGTGAACGGTAGTCGCTTGTGATACATGCCTAATCTCGAGAAGTAGTAGACCAGTGGGGCAACTTTTTTTCTTTCCGCTTCTCTCTTCGCGCATTCTCTTTATTGCCTTTTCATTCCGACCGTTTCGCTCGAACGCAGACGTCTCACAAGGTGTTCTTTAATAACACGTTGCACGGCCATCACGATACGTGCAATTTTATAAATGATGCTTCGGAACAAATCGGGCACGAAAAGTCCGCGTAATTGTTTGTCTGCTTGCTGCTTCAAAACGCTGAATTATTATTTTGATTCGATCAGAAAGCATTATGGCCTAGCAAAATTAATACGTCGGCCTAATAATGCAGTCTGGCCGGCGCGCGCGAGTATCGGAAACTAATCAACGTAGTGCTGTTTAGTGAAAGCAATGTCGGATTATTCGCCGTTGAAAGATATATTATGCTCAGCTGTGCAATTACAGTCAATAAATGAAACAAATTAAAATTTTGAGAAAGTGATTTTTTTTTGGATCAATTTTTGAAAACATGAATCTTAACAAAATATTAGATAAGTTTACCAAAGTTAAAAAAGGTTTCGTGTGTAAATCGAAATTTCAAACCGAATGCGTTCACGTATATGAATTTATAATTTATGCGCCGTAGTGACGGATGGCTGTTGCCTTTTGATCTGCACAAAATAGTTAAGGAAATACTATCAAAGATGCTACAGGAGAAAGTGGTTGCTACGAGTATTATTTTAATCTCGTCGATCACAAAAATTACGGATCATTTTTGACTCACTGATTTACGATCTTGCAAATAAATTGCAGTTAATGAGGTATTATCCGGGGTATAAAAGGATAGAGGTGAAAGCGCACGGACATTTTTACGGCTTGTGAAGATAAGTAAATAAATAATCGGACAAAATGTTGCGATTTATGTAAAAAAAAAAAAAAAAAAAAAAAAACAGAAGTCATGAATAAGTTATGAATAAAAATTGTTTTCACATTGTTTACACTGTCATGCACTTGTGCTTATATCATGTACAACTCGCTCTCCAATCTTGGCGTTGATGCGCGCGTAAAAAAATTGGAGCCGTTGATTCAAGAGAGTCTTATTGTAACAAGCATTAGTTTCCGCAAAGACGGATATTTGTCCAACCGCCATTAATGCATGCGTGCTCCCATGTATGGCGGCAAGTGTGAACCTGATAAATCCTGGCACTGCATCCTTGTAATCTCGCATTTTGACATTAAAGTTTGCAATACTCGTTAGGAACAGTGTTCGTCGAGCCGAAAAAAGAGCAGAATGAAAAAAAAGGGAAAAAGCACACGCAACACATTCAGAAACGCTGAGTATCATTTCGCTGGTAGCAGTCTCTGTTCTCCCATCCGTCCTGATAGTCTTCTTTCAGACACCTTGTTTCCCGTTTCATCAGTGGTACAAGAATTCCAACAACGACAGAATTCTTCTCTTCTCTCCAATGTTCATTTTTTAAACAACAATTGAAAAATAAATGTTATTCCAATTTCTTTTCTGAAATTGATTTTTCAAAACTATTTTTATAAAACGACAATATTTTTACTCAAATTTGTGGTCCTAAATTGTATTAAATGAACTTATTTGAGAATTTTTCACAACTGTCTATTCAAGTTAGCTAGAACGATATTTGGATATTAAATGTACCACCCACATTTAAAATAACTCGCTGCTCTGTCGATAAAAAAAAAAGACTATATAAAAGTCATCTCGCAAAACGCAATGCCTTTCCAGTCAAGCGCCCATTCTCATATTGTTAGATGTCACACAGCGACTTGATAATACCAGTAGCCGTCTTTGTCTTTCACTCTGTTACACACATGCTTGTCCGCAGAATGCTGACATGTGTATACGCACACATGTCTAAGCGAACGAGCTGCTTTGTCCCAAACACAATAGCACTGGTGTACGACGAATAATAAGAAATCGGCAAATTCCCGATCGAAGCGGCCAAAAGAAGGAGATGAACGAAAGACAAAACAGATAAGTCCACAACTCGTCGGGGACTACAATTCTCCAAATCCACATTTGTATATTCCTCCGGAGCCTGTTCCTCTTCGGTCGTCAATGTTTTATGCTTTACTTTTATTATCTCTACGTGTGCATTTTTTTGCTGCCTCATGTGCTCCGCTTCTTCTTCTTCTTCTGGGGTCTCTTCTCTTCGCTCGCGTTTTTTTCTCCCGGACTGATGATTTTTTCTCTCTCTCTCTCTCCCTTGGACTGTTTGTTTTGTTTTATTTATTTATTTATTTTTATTTTTTTTTTTTTTCAACATCGTCTTCGATCCTTTTTTGCCTCTCGTTGGCAGAAGAGATGCGCTTAAAGGTAACGCAAGCAACACGAAGCCGCTGAATAACGAAATTATGGCCAGCCGAAAATCCACCTGTCACTTCGGATAACTATTTATAACTGTCCGTTTAACGAATTCTTGCATACGAGAAACACGTCCAACGATTCGCGGATGACATCTCGACATTTGCCACTGGGCGGTCTTTTCTCATTATGAATCTGGTCGTTGACCTACCGTTTATTGTGCATATACAATTATGCAAGATTTCATAAAATAACATATATCACTGCAACAAGCAGGTGTTTCTTAGATCATCTTAAAACAAAAAGATCAATCCTTGTTTTGTAATGAGCAAAGAATGATTTTAATTTTGGAATTCGTTCATCCTATTGACTAATAAAAAAAAAAAAAACTTTCCACTTATTGCAATTACGTACTTTTATTTTTCTTTTTTATTTTGAAGCAAGGCGTTTTCATTGATGCAAAATAAAACTTGTATTATGTATAATATGATTTATTTGAACAGTATATATAAAATGAAAAATCTCTTTGCAGTGACAGAATCAATTCAAGTGCGCGATTGAATATCGATGGTTTTTGAGGTTGCAATAATTGCAGCCGAGCGAATTATAATGCGCGACCGATTCAATTTATTGGGCTTTGGTTAATGCCAAAGGCGAAGGTTCACAGATTGCGAAGAGTGCGCGAATGTTTGCAGGTCGGCCCGAGATGAGACGGTCGTAAGAAAGGCGCGGGAAACATCTGTTGCCATGAACGCTATGGTATTGCCAGGAATAGTGGATACGCCTATGTATATTACGCTCATAATACAAATGTTGCATATTAGACTTGAGATTTGTGTTGCAAGGATAAGTTTTCAGGATGTACGAATAACAGACATTTTCGCGCGTGAGAGCTTTTTCGCGCGCACGCGCAGTCAACTGGTTTATTCGTGCTTTCAATTTATAGTCCCCATGAATACAACATGAAGTGTTTCGATAAACTTGACTTCCACTGGAATGATTATTTGGAAAGTATATTGGACTTTTCCATTGTCCTGAATTCAAACGTTATTTCGATGTATGAAGAGAGTGACTGAAATTTTTGATAGAGAAGTACACTCCGTAACATTCATTTTTCTTTTTGCATTTCTTTTCCAGCGATGATAAAACCGAACCTTTGTTTGACTCGGCCGGGAATTGGAGCGGATATTCGGGTCAACTTGTAATAAAGTTCTGCAAAGGAAACGGTTCAGAAATTGTAAAACGATCGGGAATAAAAAAATTATCTGTTTGATTTTTTTTCAATCGAATTTAATCAATACGGGATGAATATGATGCATTGGAGGCATTTTTTGTTGTACCTCATAATAGATGTTTATTTTCATTCTGTACACTGGTTGCGTTTTCCATTTGGGTCATATAGTGATTTTAATAAGACGGTGATTCATGAAAACTCGGAGATGTATTATCTTTTTTTAAAGGTGAAGCGACGTTTTTTCCCCTCTCTTTTTCAATTTCAATCAGATTTGTGGCATGAATATGTTGGGCGCACAAAGTTATATCAGTGACCATCGTGACGTTATGATTGACAGAAATGATGCATGAGTTACAAGTATTTTTTTTATTTTTTTTATTTTTCGTCCAACGGATTTCGTAGAGGCCTGTCTCAATATTTGGGAAGATGTAATCGGCTTATCATCGCTCGGCGTTCCTCTTGCGTTCGTTAATTTATACGCGCACTATCTGCACTTCCATTTTTTGCGAACGTGACGTGGCCCGCAATATTTCGTACATAATGCAGCCCAAGGGTCCTGACATACGTATCGTATCGACTCGTCAGGTAACACGAGATTTCAATTACTACGGCTACCGTTTCATCTTTTAAAACGTTGACTCTTAATGGCTTTTCTTCTTAAAATTATTCTTTTTTTTTTTTTTTTTTATTACTTTATTTCTGCCCCCGCAACAAAGTTAACGTTCGAAAGACTTAAGTCTGGGCTTGGGCTTTTATACTGGATTCTTTGAGTGAGTATTATAAGCGAAATAAAATTGAATCATAAACGTTATAACGATGATTAAAAATGAATTAATGAAACGAAAAATAATTAAAACTAGGTAAAATGAAGAATGATATTGAAAAAATTGTTCTAATAAAAAATGATGTTTTCCTTGTCCTGTACTGAGGAGCAATGGAAATTGGTTTCATGTTGATCACCGCGAGTAAATCGGCCGTAAAAATGTAACTATTTTTGCGCGCAGGATGAGTAAATAAAAAATTGCAAATGATGATTCCATTTTACATCCACTCAAACTCTTCCTCACTCTTGTATAATCCCATTCTTTGTATTTTATGGTTTATGCAGTCTACAGATTTGAGCTTTCGATACAAAAAGAAGTCGTATTTTTCAATAGGAGAACAAAGTGTCATAAAGTGCGTTTGTTGAAACGGTTTTTAGAATTTATCAATGCCAACTATAATCTTCATTCGTCGTAAAATGACAATCATCTTGGGTGTATAAATATTATGTTGCAATAAAAGTTGGTGCACTGAAAACTCGCGCAACATATAGCTTTCACAATTTTTCAGCAGAATAAGTCGTTACGACGTCCATGTCCAGAACTCTTAATAATAACTTTTTATTCGTCACATGTTATGTGACGAATAACATGTGCGCCTATCTAATGAAGGCCTAATTAAATGTTGGTTTTTGTTGTTGGGTGTAAATATTGAATCAGATGGAGCTGCTAGAATCAATCATGAAAATTATTTTCAAACAATTGTTGCAAAGTTCAAATTCAAATTGAAACGAAACATTAATTTGACGACAATTCTAATTGATTGAGCCCGTCAGTTGTTTCAACTTGGTTAATTTTTTTCCAGTGTAGTTATATGATGAAACTTACTATCAAAAAAGTGCATTAATAAATAAATATTAATGAGAGATTGACAAGCTGGATGATTGACGCGATTATAAGCTGACACTTATTTTAGGCAGACCAATCTCCATGGAATATAAGAACGACAAGCCACCCTTTGGCTGTGATAATCTTTGCTCGCAAGATAGATAATTACTCCAAAGTACTGGAGAAAAGTGTTCGGCATATCGGGATAGCTTTAATGGGGCAGGCTTTCAGCGGTTATCCGAACGACGCTCACTCGGGCTTTTACACGCCACAGCGCTTACTCAGATAAAACATACTTCGTGTCCCAATATAATTAAAGGTTATCATTATATTTCGTTTCATCGAGATTCCATTACGGCCCATTTATATTTGACATTTAAAGGAGTCACGCATCAGTTCGTTGTATTCTGAACTATTTTCTTCCACCACTGTGAATGATAAGTTTCATCATCTTTTATGATCAAACATTTATCTCATCACTGATGTGACAGACATAAAGCAGTCTTTTCGATAATTAACACTCTTCAATTGATGACTAACTAAAAATAAACGATTAAGTTGAACAATTAATGTACACTCTGATCTGAAAAACTTGAATCAGTTTGCAAACACATTGTGAACTTTGGAAATTGTGCATATAATTAATTGTATCATTTTTGTGAGTCGCGCAATTAAGGAAGGTTGATGCATGACTATTCGAATGCTTTCAGAAAATGATAAGTGAATAAGTATATTGAGCAGACTGTGCCAATAAAATCATGATCTAACGAAGCTTGCTTTTTGAGACACCCGGTATTCGAAGTTAGGACTTTCCTGAAGCCGAAGCATGAAAGGGACATCAATTTTGAATTCGATCTCTCGGATATACAGTCACTCCATTTCGATCAACACAACCGGTTTAAACTGGTTCTCCGTTCTTGAAAGCCCCCACACTTGCGCAAACGAGTACGCGTTAAAACGAATTATTACGACTTTAAACTGCGTCTACTTAGATTACGCTGGCGATCATGACCTTGCGGAATTTTCTTTTCCCTTTTGGAAAGTGTATACGAAGGATTCGTCGCGCCACCCGCCAGTCGGCATTGAGTCAAAGCTAAATTCGAGATCGATAAGACTTCTTCTAAGCGACGTATTTACTCGTCTGCTATATTAGTTCGAACGCCGCGATCAGTATGGAACTTCGGACTGCGCTCAGCAGGTCTTATTCAATGTGATAAATCGACCGGACTCGGACTTGTCTCGCCAAAGCAACGCAGTTGTCACGAAACTGAAATATCACGTTTACAGAAATTCTCGAGAATCTGAATTTTAATTGACAATTTTAAAACGCGACCTAGCTTGTGCAATGATCTCGATGATAAATTTGCTTACAGACTGTGCTTTCGACTTTTCAAAAGCAACTGATTGACAAGTTTGATTGACGGGTTTAAAACTTGCTGATAAACAATAAAAAATAGAATATGTTCAAAATATACAACATTGGTTTTCGTGCTTAGAATTTCGTCAATTTTGTTATGGAAAACGATGTTGATATTCTAAATACCCAAATCTTCTATTTTAATCTTGTACTGAAGAATTGCTGTCAAGCAATTGAGTATTGCTATTGATTTCGTATCAAAAATAAAATTATCATACGATGGAAAACTCGAGACTGTCACGCATGTAATTTCGATTCCAATCTCATGAGCTTCCGGCTGCGGTAAACGAAACGCTGACGAAGCTGCGATGCGCATCCTCCTTAAATTTGTACCGAGAAAAATGTACGGCATTTTTAATCTCCGACTGCACGAAATCTTTGTCAACGTCGAAAACCGGTACACTTGACAAAGTTTGCGCGAGATGGATTTAAAAAAACATGAGGAAATAAAAGTATCGAACTGAACGCGCCTTCTCAAATTTTGATGCAACGTATTAATCAACCGTCTCATTACATATATCGCGATATTTCGACATGAAAAACAATTTTTTACAAGATGATTATAATATTTTAATGTTGTATTAACAAATTTGTATAAAGACTGTATGTGTTTGGCTGTAAATAATGGTCTGATATTTTGGTCAAACTGAAACGAAAGTAACATTTTTGAAGAACGGTTTTTTTTTTCTTTTTGATATTTTGACAAATTATTTGTATAAAAGTGTACCCGCCAGTACAGTATTGCAACGTCAAAGTTAATATATAAATATAAATATTTTATGATCTTAAATGTAATGATGAAAAACAAAGTTTATCCTAAACTGTTGTATATGGTCATCACACACGTGTGTTCAAGTGGCGATACATGTGAAACTGAGCCGTTCACGGTAGTGAACAATGTGGCATCACAATAACGAACAGTGCTAAGTTGCGCAGTAAGTTTGTCAATAAAGCACCACCGACTTGGTCAAACTAAGTTGCTTTTCAGAAGCCAAAACCGTTGAGAGCTGCGGCAAAACAAGAACTTATTTTTCACTACACAACAACTGGTCTAAATTGTCAGTTGCTAAATTTAGAGATTGCAGAGTGAATACACATCTAGCGCATTCTGTCAATTCCGATGAAATTGAAGCGTTACATTTTTAAGTTGTACGAGATGAAGAAGATGAAGATGATGATGATGATGATGATGATGATGATAATGATGGTGGTGGTAAAGTTGTCGGCAGAGTTTGCAAATACATGCAAATGGGTCATGCACAAGGTACAATCTAAATTCAGTAATCGAACAAAACGTGAACGATTTGAATGAATAATCGTGATATAACATTTGGCGTGGGTATGTGTACTGTTTGGGCAAAGGAGAGAAAAAGCCGCAAGGTATGCGTATTGAATGAGGCGTCCTAGCTCCGCGAACGCACGCAGCCCCTCTGAATGCAGGGAAATGATAGAAGACGACACAGCAACTATTACTGTCGTTTGTCTTTAGAATACAAACTTGGGTTTGCGTACACTTAGAGAAGCGAGTGATCGAACGGTCTGAAACAAGGGAGCAAAGCAAATTCAGAACGATGGTGTTTGTATTTACGCGCTCTGCGACGAGTTAACGGCAAAACAGCAAGCGAGCATCAAGTGCAGTCGCAAGGCCGGCTTCGGCTGAAAGCTACCCGAATAGCGTTCCGGCGACTGAGAGCCGCACGTTGGCATTTGAATACAAAATTCGTATACGCTGACGAACCGTGCATACATCGGTCTACGTCTGTTTAAACTGGTCCCTGTATGGTAATGGCCGCTCGTACGCGCTGAATACGCATACGGACCGAATGCGTTTCCGCAACTCTCGTCGCCGAAGGATGGGTAGGGATGATAAACTGGACTGACTTCGGTGCGAAGGATGCGAAGATCAAAAACCGAACAGCCTCGGGCACCGTAATGAGATTCGGAATAGTCGATCGATTTTGCAAAGAGCAAGGCACCCAGCTTGTGGGGATGCATTTGCAACCGACAGAGACACTGCGCCTCTCTCAGTTCGAACAGCGGGTTGCATTGTCATGTCCTGCCAAGATGAGTATTATTCGTTCCGAGACAGATTTCACTTCGACGAGCTATCGGAAATGTAAACTTTTGGACCACAAGCGAAGCCTTTATCTTGGCTTTTGATGGGCATGTAAAAAATTACATGTTACAGTCAAACAAAAATAACCAATTTCTCGGCAAAAATAAACAGCATGTGACGTGTATATGGATCGCAGTAATACATATAAAATGCATTTCATTTCTACAATATGAAAACAACAAATTGAAAGTTCAACTTTTTAATTGCAACGGATATGATTATAAAATATGATATAAAGCATATATTTATTTGCGAATGAGCGAATGAGTTTAAGCATATATTCACGGATACGTAATTTTAGCAACGCAATTTTATTACTTATGACTATGATATAGAACAAATTACAATGCATATAACAAAATTTTAAGGTTATTATTATACGGCTACGGTTTAAAATGATCATAGTCGCAATTTTAATATGGCTCTTTTCCTATCCGTGTAAACTTTTCAATTTATTCTTTACTGTGTATGTTGATATGTATGTAATAACATAAATTGACGATATTGATATAATTATAATGAAGCTTTTGCTTTTTATTCACTTTTTTCTTAGCATTTAATGATGTAAGAATATATGCTTCAAGTATCAAAAGCTTTCAATTCAAAGCGTATTTTCCAAGCTCGTAAATCGTAATTAAAAATATTGTGTTGATTTTGTTTGTTCACCTTTGCTTGTATACACACTTGTATTCAGCATTATTTACCTTAATCTCGGTAAATTTGAATTTTCAAACTTTGGAAAATTAGAATCGTATACACCATGGAACATATTTGCAAACACAAAATGTCCATATTGAAAGCACCACGTAATATTAAAAATACGAACTCATCCGACTTTATTTGTATATTCGCAGAAAAAATGATATATTTTCAATAAAATGCTGTCTTTACTTTTAAAACTAAATTTGTACTTTATGAACACAGAAATGAAACTGTGTTGAACAAAATTGAAAACAAAAAATTGTACATTCTCGAATGAAATGAAAAATTGCACATCTTTGGTTTGATACTTAATTATTAGACAAGATTATTCAAATTAGATGAACAAAATGGTAACTATATAACTTTTTTCGTCTAATTTCTATTGTCAAAAGTCATTTGTAAGAATCACGCGAAAAATACGACGGCAAAAGCAATTGAGTGCAATTAAGCAAAGAAATCCTGTGGACTGAAAGACCGTGGGTTCAAAGGCGGGAAAAGGTTTTCGGTGAATTAGCGAGCTCCTGACGTGCCGAGTATTTGCGTGCGGCCAAACCAATCGCTATTCTATGAATACGAAACGCGCCCATACGCTTTTCGTATCATCCACGGTTTTGCTTCAATTTATTCTTCAGCCGCGCAAAAACTGTTTACAGAAACAATCGATAAATCGATTACACACAACTTCGGTCCTATCTTTTCTCCCTGCCTTCTTTTTGGCATGCGACTGTTGGAAAATGAAGAAAATTGCCCTCTCGCATGTGCTCTACAACAATTCTGGCACAGCATTAGTCATTCGAAAGATTAATTTGTCGCGTGAAATAACGTATTATTGCCGCACAAAATTAAAGTAGTAGTAAAACAAACATTTTATCCTCGTGGCTCATGATCACGCGATATCGCTATTACGAATTGTCGCCGCAATTATCAGAATTTTTTCCGTGTCCATACCAGGTGTAACGATTATGCGAATTTGTCAAAACACGACACGTTTCGCTGTCATGACAAAAGTGACACTACGTTGAAGCGGAAAGCGCTGAAAAAAAGAAAGAATCTGCGAATAAGATTTGCCCAACTGTGTTTGCGTATCTATTATCTTGGCGGTGCAGACGGAGTCATAAAAAAGGTCCGGAATTAATTAAACTCTTAATGCATAGAAGAACGCTGAGAATTAACGACAAGGTTCCGGAAAAGTTTTTTCGAGATTGATACGCTTCCTCGTAATTTCGTTAGAGAGAAGTAAACGGCCACTTTAATCCGCTTAGGTGCGCCGTGACAAATGTTTGACCAAGCGCGTTGCTGCGACCTCTCCCGTTCCGTCGCTTTCTTCGACTTCGTTAGCATTTCGCGAATCTGGATGAGGAAATCTTCATTTAGCATTCCAATAATTACCAAGCTTCATTCATTCTCTTTGTTCAACTTTCGGTACCTCTTACGAAATGGGGATTAACATTTCTGATTAACAAGATTTTATAAAACAATCGACTTTATATTCAATTTTGAAAATTCGACACATTTGAGAAAAACTTGACTCGGCAAGACTGAATCATTTTGAAACTAATTAATTTGAAAAAAAAAAAAAAAAAAAAAAAAAAATCGAATTAAAATTTTTAAGTAAAATAAGTCGTTTTTTTTTTTTGTTGTTTTAAGAATAATCTATAAAACTAATTTTATTTGTAAAAAATTTAAAATATAAAGTAAAAAAGACTGGTTTTTTTTTTTTAAAAATATAAAATCAATTTTTTTTTTTTTTTTTTTTTTTTTCAAATTAATTAGTTTCAAAATGATTCAGTCT
>JAQQRF010001591.1:0-10795 GCA_030523145.1 Trissolcus brochymenae | reverse complement strand
ATTTTCGCAATTACGGAGCGAAATTTCGTGCGTGAAAAGAAGTGCATCACTATTAATACTTTTCAAAGTTGATAATAGATTTTGTAAACGTTCGATAACCACAAGTTTTTTTTATGGTACTGTACAATCATCGTATGAGATTTTGTTATTCAATTTCGTTTGCTTTGCGCTATTCTCGTGTTCAATTTTTCTTATTTTGCGAGATTTTGTTATACAATTTAGTTTGCTTTGCGCTATTCTCGTATTCAATTTTTCTTATTTTGCTAGATTTTGTTATTCAATTTCGTTTGACTTGCACGATTCTTCTATTCAATTTTGTTCCCCTCTTATCCAAGCGTATTTGTTCTATTTTTTCATTCTCTTTTGTTTTTCATAATTTTTATTCTTTTCCTTGAATTTTCGTTATTTATAAATTTCCAAATTAAATAAGTAACTTAAAAAATTTAAACTGAGCAAAACAATAAAACTAACATCAGTCCACCACATCTTTTTGGAGCCTAGTCGCTTTTATAGCTGTCAATTAAGGTAAGGAGGAGATCAACGCTTTTTATTTGTTTTATTTATTAACCAACGGTGCAACAATACCAAATTCAGTGTCATACCAACAATTTCAGATTTACCAGTATATTCGCAAGATTGCTTCATAAATTCGTGCTTTAATTCGCGAAAATTTTTGAAGAATATTGGTATTCTCCTCGAATGTAGATACTAAAATGATCCCAATTACCACCAATATATTCGACAACTTTTTTACGGACAAACATATGTCTATCTTGTTTGCCAAACATGTAATGAGCAAAACAACTAAACAAACAATTTCTATCACCCAAAATAGATATACAACGGGTGGCAAAGTTTTTATTATTCTCAAAATTATTCTCTTTACTATCATAAATTTTTTCATGAAATTGCTGTTTTTTACACATCGTTAAATTTTTTTGAAATTTTCATTGTTAAATCAAATATATCATAATAACCATAATCAATATCACCAGACTTTGATAAAGTGAAGAAATTTAAACTATTTTCTGAACTAAATTTGTAACTTATAGCCGATTTAGTATCCATAACAATGACTAAGACATCATTCAATTTGCAGAATGCAACAATGTCAGGTTCGCCAGCATATCCGCAAGGTCGATTCATGAATTCTTGATACGATTCAAATTTTGAGGAATATTGATATTCTCCTTAAATAAAAATATTGAAATCGTCCCAATTACGAACGATATAATCGACAATATTTTTACGAACAATTATATGTTTATCTTGTTCACCAAACAGATAATACACTTCCAATCTGAGATACGTACGAGACGCATGTTTTCTTTGACACTCTACGTACTTTTTTCTGCTTGTGCATGATTTCTTGCTGATGGCTACGCATACTTTTGCCCAGTATTTTAACTATTCTTTTGCTTTTTTGTGATATTCAAGTGTCAACTAATCCTGAAATCATATTAAAAAAGCTTTTTTTGTGCTCGTCACGTTACTAACCTCAAACCACATCATTTGAGAATTGATTGGACAATATTCTTACCATCTGCTTTGAGTTCACTGTTGCAGATAATAAGTGACTCGTAGCACTCAAGTGTCTATTAATTAATTATTGCAACTAGTAATTAATTGAATTTACAAAGCACATTATATTGAATGTATGAGACTAAGAACGCATGAAGCCAGACAATGATAAAGGATACCACACCTCTTCTTGAGGGACAGACGGCATGATTCCGTTGGAACCTACTGAATGTGTGCTTCTCACTCTTTCTTGCCTATACAACGCTACTACCTTGACATTTTGAAATATCTGATTTCTTCACTCTTTCCAGCTTACTGAGTAACCTGCCAACAGCTTTATTTATCGAACAGTTAACTCACAGTTATTGATACTTTTTTTATATTATTATTATTATTATTTATTCATTTATTTATTTTTTATTTATTTTTTTTTCTTTTTTCTTTTTGTCACCATTGTCATTATCTTTGACTTTACTCATTTTAATTTTATTTATTTTCTTTACATTTAACTTTAAAGTCTTGGTATTTTTTTACTGTAAATTCAAATCTGTTCAGTGTGCCTCTGACATTGCTATTTAGTTATTTATTTGCTATTTATTTGCTGATTACATTTATATTTATACTTATTTATATTCGCACTGTGATAATTTGAGCATGTCATGCGTGACTGATAACTTAATAGTCTTGCGCTAATCATTTTATAGTAATGAGTAGTAATGCAACATAGAGCAAAATTACTTCAAGAGCACTTTTGCGAGCGACTGTTGTTTATGTTTGATTGTGATTGCAATTTGCATTATTGTGCTCTTTGTTCTTTATCGTTCACCACTATTTACTTATCTATCTTTATATTTATATTTATTGAAATTTGTCTAAGAAATATTCTTCCATTTTTCTTGTGTTCACATGCGATTTTAGAAACCGTACTTCGATATCAGCATAGTAACTGAGTGTAGTATGACATACAGATGCCCAATCTGTGATAAGACCTTCGTACGTGGTTTTCAATGTGGTAAAAACGTTCGATATCACTTGGCTTCTGGTTTATTCAGGAACACGAGGATCGGTCGAAGTTATCTCAAGTGTTGCTTTATCTGCCAAGAATCCATCCAGATCTTGAACTCAAGAAGAGATCAACGTACGTTCATGATTTTTCTAGGTGTAATTCAGCTGATGATCTTTCCTTTGATCTCAGACCAGAGACTCTGAACACCTTGCCGCAGATCTCGGAAGCCTCAAAAGATCCTCCCATGCTACCTGATGCCGTTGGAGTAGCTCAAGTTCAAATTCAAACTGTGATAACAGTGAAATCGAAGCCAAGATGATGTATTGCCCCAGGTGCAAAAGGATATAGAGGAACTGAAAGAACTTCGGACAACAGTCTTGCAATTTCAGTCCAAACGAATGAGGCCATAGTGACAGCAAAATTGAATTCTGATGGTATTGCCACTCTTGGTGAGAATTTTTCGTCCCTGCCATTAGCTTGTAGTGCCATTTTTCTCGACTACTGCTTTCGAATTTTGGAACAGTCTTCCAGACAAATCCGTATGTCACAATCTCATGAGACTTTCAAGCTGAGACTCTCACACTATCTATTGGCACAACAGTGCAACCCAGGATAAATTTGACATATTCAAGTGTTCTTTACATATTCAAATTTACATGTTCAACTTTACATATATTTAGATAAATGATTTTTTTTTATTTTTCGACCGAATGTATAATTCTTGAATGCTTTGTTCCTTATAAATACTCTATATAACATTTAAATACGATAAAGGTTTATACGACTGTAAATATTATTAAAAGACTGTTAATGATAAAAGTTCAAATTATTTAAGTTCTTGAACAAATATTTTGTGAAGATTCATTATCGAGAGGGAGTGTTAAAAAAATGAATACTCAAATGAACCTCCCAAGGAGCGTCTAAAGAGGCGCAGTATGAACGCGCGCAAGAACCGCACAACGGACTTCGCGTCATGATTATTCTTCAGTTAGTGTACGACAGATTGTATGAGATTAAAGGTCGAACTAAAAGTCTTTTCTGGTGTTATTTATTAATCTTTGAGGTCAAGCCTAAAAACGGAAAACTAAAATTAATAAAATTATATAACATCTGATCTTGCAAACAATGTATAACACAGCGGCGGCGCGAATTTATGAAATGTATTCACTCTCATTAATCCCCCATCTTAACCACGGAGAAAAAATCACTCATCCCCACTCCCCGAAAAACCTATGCGGGTTCTGGGACAATTTTTTGTCTCAGAACCCGCCTAGTTTATCTACTTTGTTTGCGATCAAGTCCTCGTGCTGAAAAATATTTTTTTATAATACTACCAATTTTGGAAGAACTGAAAAAATTGTATGAAATGCCATCATTTGTTGGAAATTTAAAATATAAATCAAGTAGACAAAAAAAATGCAAGAAATTATGAGGATATCTATGACGGCAATATATATAAAAAATTAAGTCAACCTGGTCAATTTTTATCAAATTTAAACAACATAAGTTTTACTTGGAATACTGATGGAGTACAAATTTTCAAATCTTCACGGCTAAACGTTTGGCAATTCTACTTAACGATCAACAAATTACCATTTTATTTGAGAAAACAAAAGACAATATGATAGTAGGAGGTTTATGATTATGGTTCGGGACTAAAAAACCAGACCCGAATCTGCGGACCTGGATCAACAATAAATACCCAAAAACAAAAAGTCATCTGTGCGCGAGTAACTTCGTCTCCGCGATTACGAAAAATATTGTAACCGCCGTCGACCGTCCGTTGTAAAAGTTGTTGTTACGCGTTACACCCCAAGTGTGCACCCACTACAACCCGCCACGACTCACGACCAATTTCTACAACCCCTGTTATTTCCAGAAATATTGTAAGTCATGTTTATTATTTCTTTTATGATTTAAATAAAAATTATGTATCGCATTTGGTTTGGAGGTATTATTATTATCCTTAAACACACAATGTAGTTAGGACGTTACAAAATTGTTCATCGTTGAAAAAGAAGATGGCTGATTTTGTTGTGGACATCCAAGCATTCGTTGATAGTGAAAAAAGATACATAATAAAAGAATTAGCAGTTGTGTCCTTGAAGAAAATTTCAACGCAGAGAATTGGATTGTGCAACAACCATTTGACTTCAAAAATTTGGACCAACATATTCAACGCATAAATACGTTGTTAGAGAAAAATCATCATGGAATCAGTTGGAGAGATGGACATATTCGATTCAGTGACATGAAAAAGGCACTACGAATAATTTTAAAAAACGCAAATAATGTTTATGTTCGTGGCAAAGAAAAATGTGATTTTCTGAAAAATGAAATGGAAGTTGAAAATGTAATAGATTTTAGTGATAAAATGTACAATCCACCGCTTCTGAAGTTAAAAAATGTCTATCTGACTTGTGAGTATCATGAAGAAAAACATGGTTTCGTGTGTGCTCTTGAAAATGCATATAAGATAAAAAATTGAGTGTTAATCGGATGCCCCATAAATACGACTATGACGTCAGAGGATACTGTGAATTGAGTTTCGAATGTATATTGTATACTTTGAAAAATATGAATAAATACAAAAAAATAATAAAATGTTAAATACTTTATTCTTCCTAAGAAAATACCAAATTGAAAACCGAATATATATTGTAACGCGGTGCTCGCTGCCAGGGCGGTGGCTGGCCAGCGGCAGCCACGTCACGTGCGCGTTCTTCCTAACCGGGACTGGGATCTGGGCGCCAGGTCACTTAACCGCCATTGACCGAGGATTCGGTGGTCGGGATCTGGGACAGGGATAACTCGGAATCGGGTCGGGTCGGCTAGCTAGCCGGGGATAGGAGCACGTAGTTAGTCCGGTTGGCAAGGTACTATTCTACAAGAAAAGAAAGACACAGAAATACAAAATAATGTCCGCGTTTATTATCTGCTCAAGACCTGAAAATACAAGAAAAGAAAGTCGTTTCTGGGCTCCTCGTCGCCAGGTACAGCTCGGCCCTGAAATTAGACGAGAAATTAATGCTTAGTCCCTGTCCTTAACATAAGAAAAGCTGGGCTTGTACCAGCTTTGCAACACAGGGAGCCGTCAGGCAAGCAAGCGAGGCGGATTTGGCAGGAACGAAGAGCATGCCAACACGCCCATCGCTCGGCTAACCTGTCCCGGGCACACACTATACTCGCTGGGCCAGTTGGTCACGCCATCGTGACCAGTCTGGGCCAGCCCCAAGTCACAAAAACGCGTACTTACACGCGCAACCTACTTAAGGTTGCGCGCGCAGCCTTGCATCGCCGGGCAAACACGAGGCTCGGCTCGCGAACAAAGTAACGTGCCTCGGCAACGAGCACACGTTACAATATATATTTGTTTTGCTTTAGAATTATATGTTGCGTTTGCACTGATTTTCATGGTAAGCAAGCGTATCTAAGATAGATCAGTTACGAAGCCTACAAGTGTTAAAGCTGACTCACTTAAAGACTGTTATTAGGTCAAATTTCTTTAAAATATTCAAGTTTTTTCTGCTTTAGATCAATGAAATAATGAAATAGTATTATTCGAAAATGAAATATTAAAAATGGAATAAATAGATCAGTGAGTATGTATATTGAAAATTTAATTTTATTACAATTAAAGTTTGCATTAAACAATGTTACTACAGTAAAAAATACTTGTTCAATTACGCTCATGATCAAATTACAAGTTTATACAAAAATGAAAAATTGATGAAAAATCAAGTAATCCAATCGAAAAACGCATGAAAATTTAAACTTATGAGTACATACAATGATAATAATTATATGAATGATCACAATCCAATAGAACATACGAAGATATTACACAGAAACATAGCCTTCATCTTTATCACTAACTAAATCAACAACGACAAATTCGTCCTCGTAGTTATTTATAAAATGATTGTCAATTTCCAACTCATCAATGACAATTATTTCTGGTTCAGGTACATCATCGTCATTAATTTCAATCAATTCAGGTGCATCATCATCATCATTAATTTCAATTAATTCACGTGCATTATCAACTATTTCGATTAATTCTGGTTCATCACCAATATGAATATTGTTCATGATATTAATCAAATAAATATCATGAACAAAATCAAACTCAATATCAATTTCATCAACATTATCATGCAGAGTATCATCATCATATACAATATCATTGGGAGCATTACGAATATCATTAAACTGCGCATCATATGTACCATATACAATATTACTTGAATACAAATTATGACTATTATCTATTTCAAATCTATACAAAGTTAAACAATCATCATCGTATCCATGCAACTTGCCACGAAAATCTTTGAAGTACATATGGACGATTAATTGTGGAAACTGGTTGAACATGTTGATAGAGATACCAATACGCTCATTCATCTCAATATTTTCGGTGCCAGTGTTAACAATGACCCACTGCACAAACATATAGATTGCGGGTAGAAATTGAATATACTCCTACACAATATTGAAAACAAAAAATTAATAATTTTATTCACGTTTAAATAATCAAATACAATATAATTACAAAAAGATATATATTTTTGAATTGACTGATTAATTTTACATGATTAATTGATAGAAACACAGTAAAATGGAACTTACGTTTGCTGAATTCATCTTTGTAGAATTGAATAACAATTTGTCACGTCAAATGAAGTTCACTAAACGATTTTAGAATCGGATCTATAATAATTTGAATAATAATAATAATTTAATAATAATTTTAATAATTTGATTTGACATAAATTATAAGTACAGATTAAAAAGATTCATTTCGTAGAATAAATGGTGTACAATCGAATAAATTTTAATAAACATAGGAGCTGTACAGAAGACCGGAACAGAGTTCGAAAATCTTATCATGTTTCAATGAAAACAAATGTCCTCCAGAAGACTAGCTTTAGTACATGTGAATATGTGCATCTTATTTACGAAAAAGTTTGCGGGACAAAAATCAAAGGAAAATAATCAAATGAATCTTGTAAACAGTAATTCATTAAGCATATTTTTAAGAAAAGTTATTTTTAGCGACGATTTCATTCATAAAGTATGTTAAACAAACTATATTTGTATTTAACATTTATATATACATATATTTATTTGACACATACAAAAACTGGATTATGAAAGCAAGGAGAGCGATCTGTTTTTTATTAGTTGTTTCTAACTTATAGAGAAACTTATCGAGAAAAAAAAATGGATCAGAACTATTACTATGTGCAGAAAAAAATGGATGCTCGAGATATCGAAAAAGGACTTAAACTAAATGTGCAATATATTAAGTTATTGAACAAACAAATGAAGATATCAAGTATGCGATTAAGTGAAAAAATTTATGATTCAAGCGACGATTGGAATTTTAAAAAGTGTCGCATCAAAAATGAAAGATTTACGGAAAATCGGTAAAGGTGTAAAACTAAGTAATAAGAACTGGAGCACTCGAATAAGATGGGAAGATATACATTCCGTTTTCAACGATCGAATAAGAACAGATGCAGTAATAAACTTACAACACAAAGATCTTCAATATTTTTTGAATGTTGCAAAGAAAGCATTCAAAATTAGAATAAAAAATGCATTGAAACAACACTTATCTTTAAAAGTGAGTTCAATATTGTACTGCAAGTTTATAAAGATGAATTAATCGAGGAAATAAAACACTTTGTGACAAAATCTCATGCATTAATGCTATCTACAGATCTTGATGAGTGGTTCAAAAGTAACGTTTCGAATAAACTTTTAAGATTTTTGTGAGAAAGATTCAGGTTGGAATTTGAGTGATATCATTAATATAACTTTTAACATTAATCAATATTCTCCTTTGGCGGGCGGATTATCAACTTTTGTTGATTTACCAAATTAAATTAAGAATAAAAAAGCAGTTCTCAATATTAAAAATGAAGATCAGTATTGTTTTCATTTGTCAGTAATGGCTGCATTGAAACCTGCAAAGATGAATAATAATCTAATTTCATCTTATCCAAATTTTGAAACAGAATTGAAATACGAGGAGATTGAATTTCATATGCAGTTGAAAAATGTTAAGAAATTTGAAGAAATGAATGAGTTAAAAATAAATGTCTACATTCTCGATCAAAATGACCGAGGTATTGCACCAGTTTATTTAAGTAATTATGAAGCAAAGCGAGAAACCATCCATCTATTGATGCTTGCAAGTAAACACAACACATGTTTCTCTTCGGAAACAAATGTCCATCATTTTTGTTTGATAAAGAATTTATCACGTTTAGTAAAATCAAATTTGACTACAGGACATTGCAAACTTTGGTTTTGTGATAGATGTTTAAATCATTTTAAACATGAAAAGTCATATATGAATCATAAAAACTATTGTGAGAAAATTTCGAAGCAATATAAAATGACATTTCCAAAGAAAGATGAAAACATATTAGAATTCAAGAATTACAAAAATAAAATTCCTGTGCCGTACGTAGTTTTTGCAGATATTGAATGTTTATTGGTAGAAACAGATGAAAATAATTGTTATCAGATACACGAGCCCTTCAGTATCGCTTATTATACACAGTGCACGTATGACGAGTCATTATGTGAGTTTGATTTATACCGCGGCAAGGATAATATAGAATGGTTTATAAAGAGATTAAGAAACTTGGTTGTGCATTATCACAACATTTTGCAATCACCAGAACCTATGTCAATGTCGGAAGATGAAAAAAACCAATTCACTCAAGCGAGAGTTTGTCATATTTGTGAAAAACCGTTTACTGAAACTGGTGTAAAATGTCGAGATCATTGTCATTTTACATCTCGTTACAGAGGTGCGAGTCATGCTGGTTGTAATGTGAATTTTAAACGTGCACATTACATACCAGTGGTTTTTTACAACCTTTCAGGGTATGATTCTCATTTATTGATTCAAGATGTTGCACAATCTTATGAAGGTGATGTAAAATTATTACCAATTAATAAAAAAATATATTGCGTTCATAAGAACGTTTAATGATACAAATGTTAGTTTACAATTCATTGATTCGTTTCCTTTCATGTCGAGTAGTATAGAAAAATTGTCTGGTTATCCAAAAAACAAACATAAAAATGTAACACAATCACATTATCAGGATGTGAAAAAGTTCGAGTTGGTAACAAAAAAAGGTGTATTTCCGTACGATTACATGGATAGTTGGGATAAATTAGAAGAAACAAAGTTACCTCCAAAAAATTATTTTTTTTCAAAACTGAACAATCAAATCATCAGTGATAAAGAATATTTACATGCACAAAATGTTTCGGGTTATTTTCGGGATTTCGGGAGAGTCTGATATAAAAAATTTGTGTGATTATACAGATTTATATTTAAAAACGGATGTTTTGTTATTAGCAGACATTTTCAATAATTTTCGTGAAAGTTGCATAAAAATTTATGATTTAGATCCATTGCATTATTGTACAGCTCCAGGATTGTCATTTGACACAATGTTAAAAATTAAAAAAGTCAAAACTTGAACTTTTTACCGATCCTGAAATGTATTCGTTCATAGAAAAAGGCATGAGAGGAGGAATGGCGGTGTGTACACATAGATATGCAAAAGTAAATCTTTACATGAGGGAAGTTATATGACCCAGAGCAAGAAAATTCATATATTATGTATTGTGATGTGAATAATTTGTATGGTTTTGCAATAAGTTCTTCTTTACCATACAGTGATTTTTCAAGGGTAAATGAGTTTGAATTATCGACACCCGATGTCTCTGATTACGGATATATTCTTGAGGTTAATTTGGCATATCCCGAAAGGCTATTTATAGCGCACGCACAGTTCCCGCTCGCACCCGAACTCCTCCTGGTAGCAAGTGTTGAAAGTTGATGGCAAATTATGTTTTTGCAAAAAATTATGTTTTACATTATAGACATTTAAAACAGTATGTAAGTTTAGGGATAAAGATTCAAAAAATTCAGAGCATTGTTACGTAATGCCTATCATTACGTTAAATAATTCATAAAAATAAAATGTTTAACTCAATTTTTACGTCCTAGGAGATAACAGATGTATTTTTAAAATATTAAAATTCTACACATAATACAAGGGAACAGGTTGGAAATCATAAGAGAGAGAGAGAGTGTAAAATGAATGGTAACTTTTATTTTCACATTTAACATTATAATTATTCTACATTTACCGTTTCGGTTTTCTTACTTAACCTAGAATGAATATATCGACCCTTAGATATAAAATTAGCCCTTTCTGCAGGGTTGTT
>JAQQRF010001590.1:0-15490 GCA_030523145.1 Trissolcus brochymenae | reverse complement strand
AATGATTTCTACGATTAACCTCCACATCGAAAACTAGAAATCATTATTTGTCAATGTTTTATGATAAAAGTTAAATTTTTATCTATAGGAATGTGTAAAGTGAGTGAGAAAATGGCGCTCTTCTCGTTTACAATCTTCTCTAATTATAATCATATTATTAATTTTAATTAAAGAAATCTGTAATGTCGGTAACTCCCGGTTTCACACCATCTTAAGTGCATGTCGTTGATCATTGCAAAACAAGAGACAAGCTTTTTCGAAACTCAAATTCAGTTGAGTCAAACGTGGCGTGTTTCTTTTTGGGTATGTATCCGTATCAAATCATGTCTGATGATACCACTGAATGGTACATGACCTTGTCGTCAAAAAGTGAACCTCCAAGATGTACAATACAATGTTCAACGTACATTTCCTTGAACAAATTATGACATGTGTACGGAATAATACACAATTGCAGCTGTGTATAAATTATGTTTTATTTATTTTTTTTTCTTGTTCAATTTATGGCTTGGTCTTATCAAGACAAATGTCGTCAATTTGAATGTCAGCAAATTGACAAACATAATCAGGCTATATATATTTTTATTTGGGAAATGATATTTTATTGAAAATTAGATCATCCATCAGACATTCTAAACAACTTGTTGGTTGCAGATTTTATTATGAGACACAAATTTAAATTATTCAGCAATTCATTAGTATGTTCTGACCTTTCATAATGCAAAGACAAAAATGTACTTTAAGTAAAATACAAAATTACCAGTCGATTATGTAAAGTGTCAATTTCCTTTATCTTCAACCACTTACGCAATTATTTACTTTATAATGATAACCGTTTTCCTATTCTGATTTTGCAAAATCACAAAATTGGCACTAAAAAAAGCCACAACATAGTTGTTTCGTTTATACAAAGAGTATATAGAATTGTGCAGACAAAAATGTA
Organism: Trissolcus brochymenae; assembly: GCA_030523145.1. Lineage (NCBI taxonomy): Eukaryota > Metazoa > Arthropoda > Insecta > Hymenoptera > Scelionidae > Trissolcus > Trissolcus brochymenae. The sequence continues at coordinate 14,547 of JAQQRF010001590.1, read as the reverse complement.
GATAAATGTGAAATGGCCGTAGATGGTGAAGTCGAATATGTTGAGAGGATATCAAGGTGCGATGAGATGTGTCAGTTACACCTCTTCTTCTCCATACGACTTTTGCATTCTTCGCGCCAACTTGCTCGGTTACAATCACTAACAGGAGGGCCAGGCGATAATAAAATCGTTACGCGCTTCTTCCTTTTTTTTTTTTTTTGATTCAATGAATTTATACAAGAATTGAATTATGTCCTCACAGGCGCAGCGACATTTATTACATCGGGTTATGTAATTTACACAGAGGTGAAGTAAGTCTTTTCGAGTGATAACCAAGCGTCAATACTCGTTTATTGCTATAAAACTTCATGGAAATTTTCTTTGAGTCTTAGTCTGACTATATACTTCAACCATAATGTTCATCCTTCATCTTTATCATATTATTTTCAACTTTTTTGCACTGTCTTCATTCGTAATATTTAAAGTTTACAAAACAATGTTAATATTATAAATACAAAATTGAACATCATACCATAAAAATGATTCAAATTTTAGAAAAACATAAAGAAAGTAAAGTCCTATTAAAGTACCATATAAGACTTATAAAAAGTGTATCCTAATTTGAGAACATAAAAACCTACAAATAAAATGAATGCCCTTTTCTGAGAACAATTAATTATATTATAGAAAGAGGTTATTTGTATGAAAGCTGAAGAGCCAACAAAATCGAAAGTATTCTTCAGGAATCGGTCATTAATTACACGATTGATTTGTCGCCATGCATCACTTGTCCCTAGGGAGGAAAAAAAAGAAGAAGGCGTGTATAGTACATGTCTGAAGATCTCTCGTATATTATATTAATCACTCTGAACTCTGTGCAAAATGTACGTGATTATAATGAATGGATTATCACTAAATAATGAATGATTGTTTCAATTTTCAAGTAATTGAACCATCCAGTATGTAGAACTCTTCCACATTTTCTTTTGTTCTCAAAATTAAAAAGAAACCTGAATTATAAAGAAGAAACTAAATCGTTAACTTTGCTGAAAAAAAAGAAGATTTTTCAAATGAAAACTGATGTTAATGTAATCACACACATTGTTTCTTGACGTTGAGATTTTTATTATATTGATAAGTTGGCGCTTGAAGGAAAGATGAATACAATATTGTCGGATCATTTAACACAAAGCGATGCAAATATAATGACAAGGGATATAATTTGTGAGCCAAGTCGTTTATTCATTAATGTCGATCCGTGCCATTTGGCCTGTATGGTGAACGTATCCTTCGAATTTTGGTTCGCCTAGGATTATTGTTTCTATAGGGGGGTGATGGGAGGGGGGTGTAAGTGTGAGCTGATATTTATATAATGTAATGACAGTGGATGCATGCGCTAATCACTCAAAGTGCTCTCCTCTCTCGCATTCTAAGAGAGAGAGAGAGAGAGAGAGAGAGAGAGAGAGAGAGAGAGAGAGAGAGAGAGAGAGAGAAAGAGGTACACTAGTCAAAGCGACTGGATTGTACCTTTCTCGACGATGCCGCTATTCAAGCTGTCCACAAATGATCGCTTCAAATTTCATCTTAGATTTATAACACGGTTCGTCTCGTCGCTTTTGGGTCAATTCTTGCGCAATACCAGAACTAAATTATATGCAATTATACATTTTTAAGATAGCACTTTTGTGTTATATCATTGTTACATAAGAATATTAGAAACAAGAAAGCCAAAAATGAGAGCGAGCAAAATGGACATTATAAAAAATAAGTGTCAGAGGTCATATGTAAGGGTTTTGAAAAAGGTGATTCTAGTTGAAAGTGACCTCGTTCATATATGGCCCATGCGAAAATCTTAGTCCCTCAAAAAAAAAAAAACATTATTTATGTACAATTTATTTGTAAACGTATAAAATTACCATTTAAGATATAAAATCAGTTATGTAACATTGAAGAGGCATCACGTGAATCATTCGTGAACTGATCGAAATGTTTGTGATTACTGTTAGAACTAGACGGCAGATGTAAACGGCAACTATTTTTTACCTCAAAACTAATGTGAAAAGTTGATAATAAATCAGCATAAATAACGAGCGAACCGAAAATGTATACAATTTAAAAAATATAAAACAATTCATTGAATAAATTATTTAACAATGATCTTAATTGATGTTTGTCTGAACTTCAAAGAAATTTGATAAATTGATTTCAGGCGAATGAAACAAGTATAGTGATTTAATTTAAACAAAGTCGACGTGAGGTGAGAAAACAGAATGAAATGGCGGAAATGAAATTGATCAAGCGATCGAAATTGAGTTGACCAATCGTGAAGCTTAGGTTGTTGCGACAACGATCGAGAGTGCATACAAATGCAGCGACCTTTGCGGTTGTGAGCAAGTTACGTGATCGAAAGAAGAATGCACTCTCGGAGTAAAAAGCGACTACTCCCCATCGCGCAGCCTTAACACTCGATCGTCCAAATACTCCGATTGAGTCAGCATCAGTATTTTGTATATTTGCACGCTAAGGAGACTTTTGAACAAAAAGAAACGCGACGTCTTAATAAACGCGCAATTCTATGTGATTGAGCAATGTCAATGCTGTTGTGATGCAAACGTAATTTTATCCTAAAATCCCAAATTGGAAAATTAAAAAAAAAAAAAAAGAATAATAATAATAATTTAACAGATTGTTGGCATAAAATTGTAAAAATTCGATAGAAATAGAGGATTAAAAGAGAAGTCTAAATGAAGAAATTAATAATTTATAACTGATTGTTTAAAATCAATATTCAAATTTCATATCAAGTGAATTTATTATTGATATTTATAATTTTCAAATCAGTAATGAGAATAAATGTAGCGTGCCGCGCTCGTGCCGACGATTAACATTTAATTCTTGGACAAATATTTTTTATTCGATGAATAGATATTGAGATGTGTTGTAAAAGTGTGGAAAAGAAATCGACGCCAATCATTATCATTATCATCAATGTTTATAAAATAAATAATATATGTAATAAGGATCGTTATAGGAAACATAATTACGATTTGTGAATTGTAATGCTAATTCTTAATCATCGTTTAACTGTATTCTCAGAGTGAATTGTTATTATTCGCAGATCAGCGATATCTTATTATCATATACTAATGTTTGAAGTATAACTCGAGCATTGGATGAATGGCTGACTGACAATAAACTTGTTCTACTTCCAATTGCTTGCGAATAAATTTACATCACGTTCTACATCTTTTGAGTATTTTTAAAATTTTTTTTTAAACTTTAAAATTGTTTTTACAATTCATTTTGTATTAATTTCTGATTTCTAATTTAAAAATAAAAAAACGATAATAAAAAATAATACTCAACTTTCTTAAAAATTATATAAGTTCATTATTTTATCGTATGATTGATTGATTTATCATACAAAATTACAGAAAAGCGAAAGCTTTTTTCCATAACTTTAAAATATAAAGTAGCGATAATTGCGAAAAACCAAGAGGTTCATCAGCGGCACGTCAAAAAGTATAATCAACATTGCAAAATGTTAATGATTTCTGGATGCATTAAATATTAAATAACAGCCTTAAATAAAGGAGCGCGCGTGCGCGATTATTTTAATTTGAAAATTATTGCAAACGAACATTTGTCATAGCGCGCGGATTATGTAAACTATGCGGATTTTCATGAAACTCGCGTAGAAAGGCTCTTTGGGGGATCAAAGATGTACCCATCAAGTCAAATGATGAGTTCAAAGATGTGAAAAAACTCGTTGACATTTACTTATACTTTGGCTCATTTTCACACTTGACGTTCTCAACGATTATTCGCACCTTTAATAATAAAATTTTAATATGAGCTCAAACAAAAAAACAGTTATTACATAAAAATATGCTTTTTTTCATCACTTATATTAAAAAAATATAGGGAAAACAGGGAAAAAACTTTGAATTATTTTTGTTTAAATTTGCAAATATCGTTGAAACGATACAATGGTGATTCTGTTAAGATATGATTTATTTTAAAACTTCACATGTAAATATTGTAAAAACTTGAGTGAACAGTTTAAGAAAAGTTGATAAATTTAGCAATAAAGCAGTTAAATTCAAAGTGACCTTTTTTATTTGCCTAATGGGATGGTAAATGTATTCGAACGCATTACACCCGTGGACGCACCTTGTCGGTGTGCACCAAAAGTATTCATAAATCAAGCGAGTAGCTTATACATCCTCTTAAAGACCATATTAAAATAAAAAAAAAAAAAAAAAAAAAAAAAAAATAAAAAAAAAAAAAAAAAAAAAAAAAAAAAAAAAAAAAAAAAAAAAAAAAAAAAAAAAAAAAAAAACGGCAATAGTTATTGGTTACCAAGATTTCATTCACTAAAATTCTGTCTTCTTCCTAGAATGAAAAAGCCAAAGATAAAAAAAAGTTGTTGATCGATTCTTTTCCTGTTTGGGTGTTCGTAGTGCCTTGACAGAAAATGAAATCTTACGCAATGCACAAAATATAAAAGTAATGAAGTCGTTCGGCCGCATGCAATACAAAGAGATGGTTTTAATTTATTCAGTTAAAAATGTTTTTACACCATCAGACCGTCGCGAGTAATAATGTAATAATTACAGAGTCCGACATGAATGCAACAGGCGTTCGCACAATGTCTCAAACGCGGAAGTCGCACACAATTATTGTCGATTCTCTTTTCAAGTGGAGATTATCTCGCTAAATCAATTACGTTCTAAATATTACAGTCATCTTTATTTATTCTTGTCCGAATCTTTAAATTAACGCAAAATGAACTTTAATTTCATATTTAAAATCAAACAAAGAACAAATCACTCGATCGTTGCACCCTTATTATTGTTATTGTTCATTTTACCTTGATGCATTTTGTGTAATTTGTTGTAATGTTCGTTATCAACTGTTTGTAAAAAAAATAACAAGTGTAATAATTAAAATAGTCTATGATTATAATATTTTTTGAAAAGTTTTCATCAGAATTCAAAATGTTGGCAATTTTCTTTTATTGTAATTGTAATAGGTGTTTAGAAACAAAATAACTTGTAACAACTCCGCAAATGAAATTTAATGTGTACAATTTTATGAAATCCTTCTGTTTATTAAAAAAAATGCCATATACGTAGTATAAACAATCAAGATTTTTCCATTATGTTTTGTGTAAAAGGCAAGGATATAATTTCATCAAACGTCATAACGCGTTATTTCCATTTGTAGTATTTGCAAACATATTACGTTGCATTCTAGAATATTGATATAAACAGCATTGAAAAATTGCAATCAGTTTTGATTTGCATTCAATTATTGATTTGTAGATTTTTAATATATTCCTATCACAAAATGAATCTTGAGCTTCTTCAAATTTGTTTCAAAGACTTGAATTTTATTTTGTGAGTAAATATTAATGGGATTTAGATTAATAGATCAATAAAAAAATAGATCTTAAAAAAAGTGTATAACTGACGATGGAATTTAAAAAAATGGTGCAAAAGTCAAAAAATTGGAATGGAGCAAGAAAAAAGTTGGTCAATCGGCAAGGAAAAAAGACACCTGGCAGCCACAAGCAGCGTCGGCGCATCTTCAAATGGCAAGGTCATCGATGCGTTACGTCATCAACTTTCCTCTAGCTCGAGAAAACTAAATGTCACAATGTGACCAAGGACAAATTATCATTGCCCGAGGATAATCAAAGGGATAATACATTGAACTTTTTAGTTTTAAGCTCTTCTTCGTTTTTTGTTTCCTAAATGTTCCACTTTCACTTTCCTCGAATATATTATGTTACAGTTCTGCCTTTTTTTGAAAAGATAAACCTTGTTCTATGTTTTTTATAACAAAATTTTTGTTTCAACGAAAGTCAGTATATTTGGTTAAAAGATGAAGGTAGTTTAAACGAATAATATTTTTTATGAAATAACATTTTGCGCCATTTTATGTTAACAATAAATGCATTGAATAAAAAAAAATTATCTTATTGGGGAAAAAAAGTTCTTTTGAATGTTTATTTTCTTCTCTCTTTTTCTTATTTGATTTTTATTGGTAACTGTTTTTATGATAGACGAATATTTTTTTCATTTTAGTCCGTATTGACCATGTTTTTCATCATCTCTTAAAATCTCATTTTATGTGCAGTTTGTATGATAAATTTTGACCTTCTAAGATAATGATTTTTTTCTATCATGTTGGCACAAGTTAGTATGTAAACTTGATGTTTACAAGTAAATTTCATCCTAGAACTAGACTGAATCGTGATTTTGTTTGACACAAATCAATTCTTATTGAATCTTCGAACTTTTATAAAAAGTGTATGCAAATCTGAGAAATTAAATAATAAAAATTAGAGTTTCAAAATATATTTCTGGTTCTCTGAATTAAATGTAATATTCTAATGAATTTGATTTCTTCATCAAAATAGTTGCGATTTGTATAATTAACATAAAGTTTTGCAACTCGAAAGATACAATTAATGTCACACTTTTGTGTCTCATCCCATGTAAAAGGACAATAATAAATTGAAGCGTGATTCTTACTACTAAATGCAAAAATGCATATTGATAGAATGCGAATTGTTGACAAAGGCCTGTTCATTTGCTGAGTATATAATTGAAATCAAAAGTTACATTGAAATATTTTATCTCAAGAATGTTGAATCGAGAATGAGCTTCAAGATGATGAAAAGAACTTGAAAAAATGACCATTTCTAATTTTTAGTGAAAAAACTCTGATAATCAAACTGTCATGTGTTATCACCAATGTTATCAATGAAGGAAATCAATTTTGCAACATTGACTTTACAAGGCTTGTCCAATTAATAATAATTATTTACAAATATATTGATTTCCGACGTTTGTTTGACATCATACACTATTTTTCATACTTGAATTGTTTTGCATAAAATATTCGTCTTCATTGTTTTTTTTTAATCTTAAAAAAAGCGTTGGTTTAAATTTAGATTTAAATTGTCATTTTTGTTAGGAAAAGAGTGCAAATCAAAATGAGAACCAATTTGTGTTATAGATACCAATTTGGGGTCATTTCAGTTAAGCACTGATACATTTTTTTGAAGAAGTTGAATGTCTATTGATTTTATATCAATGCTTTGCATAACTCTCAGTTTTGAATGTAAATTGAAAACTAATTGAATCAAACCTACCACAAATAGGAACATTATAACTGTTATGAATTTTTGTTATCGTAATTATTTGAAATACAATATTATCATACCAAGAAAAAACAATACAAAGATTAAATCAAAGTAAAATGTATAAAAAAAATAAAATATTCTGTAAAACAGAATATGATAATAATAAAGAGTCGAAATACACTCATACTAGTTATTTGGAACCCTGATAACCACTGTTTATCTAAATGATTTCATACAATTTGCGTAAATGTAACTCCTTATTGTGCTGCATTATTTACATAAATCGTTTACATCAAAAAATTTTTTGTTGAAATTTATAAACGAATCAAAAAACAATTTTTGGTTTTTCAAAACTTAGAAAATTCAAAAAAATTTAGTGCTTGTATAAAATTTATGTAAATAATGAAGGACAATGCGGAGTTAGATTCGCATACATTTTTTGTATAGCATTTATGTAAAGTTTACACAAAATTTACATAAATCTAGCTATCAGGGAAATGAATTTCTTGTTGGAAAGAGTTGGAAATGAAGAATTTGTGTTAGCGAGTATTGACATAGATGAGAGTCGAAATTGTTTAGTTTAATAAATATACATAATTTGATAAGTAAAAGAAAATAATTGACACACGTTAAATTGTTCTCGTGACATTACTCATGAGATCTTGTCCATGCTTTGAAGGATTCTTTAAAGTAAAGTTACATAACTCCCGGTGTCAGGTTGCATCTAAAATTTTATATAATTCGATGAAAGTTTAAACAAATTATTATTCACTTAGAACATTAATAATTATTATTTTTGAATGTTGTTACGTGGACCGGGTTTTTAAATTCAGAGAAATTCGAATCGAACTAGCTGTATGAAAATTTGATGACGATAAAAGATTTGAACCGATCCCTGCGAACGACATCCTCCGAGATAATCCAGAAAACAAACAAGCTTTGGTGTCGCAACTTGGAGCATGATTTGCTCGTATGTGATCAAATCGTCGGTTGAATAGCCTCTTACCGAAAACAATAAGTTTATAAATCGTGACATCGGTTCACAATCGGATGGCAAAGATACATCAGGTCGACACTCTATGCAATTATAACTATAACAAAAATTATAACAAAAACAATCTTCAAATGAAATGAAATAACTCTGAATGATTATTGTTACTATATTTTTCACCACCATATAGTGTTTAGCGACCTTAAAAATGGCCCAAAAATGAAAGAATGAAAAGAGGGCAAGAAATATTTGAGTTTATGTGAGCAAAATATGAAAAAAGACAGAGTTAAGAAGAAGTAGAGAAAAATGGTAAAAATTGAGTATTTGAAGAGTGTTGCGTTGCAAAACGATGTTGTCTAAGTACTGGTAGACCCGCCCCTTAAAGTTCGCATTAGTCGAGTTATGCGAAGGTGGCGCGTGACTGCATTAAAGTGCATAGGATCCTGCATCTTCGCCATCCGAAGAGGCCAAGTTGCGGGAGGGGACGGTTAAATGCGATTTTCCACCTATATAAAGGCAGTTACGAGGCGCATCCTCGGTATCACGTTAAGGGACGCGTATAGCAACACAATACAAATTGTCGTCGTGACGAGAGTACGCGAGATGAACACGGTGGGTCCCAAACGCGAATTCGATTTGCGCAACAGTGAAAGTGGACACGATTTGTGACATTCGTGAATGGCAAAACAGCCCAACCGGCTCTGCGCCCAAATTCGTTACTCATCCAACTCCATTAGCATTCGAACTTCAGGATTGATCAACTTTATTATCATCATATCCAATGTGTTTTTTTTTGTTCCCCCCCCCCTCATAACAACCCTCTATCTCACATTTTTCTCATTTTTTCAGTCGCTCCCTTTACATTTTTTCTTCCCTTTTTATGGTTTTGTTTTCATTTTTTATCATTGTCTTATTTTTGTCTACTAACGTTTCCTGATATGAGATTTTTGTTTATTTTTGTTTGTCATCTTCGTTATCTCGTTCTTTTGATGTTTTTTTTTTAGTGCGGTATGGATACGCTTGAATAATCACATTATCACCTCTCAATTGGATTAAATGTGTTCGACACTGAGCCAAGGATTATATTCATGTGTGCTTTGCAACATTTTTAATGGCCAAATATCACTCCGGTCCGAGTATCAAACAAATCGTGAGAAAATATCCTGTGATGTGTGCTGATGAGCAATATCAAATGTGCGATCCAGGGAAATTTCTTATGACCATCTTAAACATTGCGTCAGTCGCTCGTGTATGAGAACATGCGTATCTGAAATACTACTCAGATTTGATGATTGCCAAGGATAATAGCCAAATCTTGTTTGTGAATTTCATATTCAATGACGTAATATAATTAGTCATTTGTTTTATTAAATTATATTGTGTCCCTCATTTCATCATTTTATATTTTGACATTTTTCTCTATTAATTATTTAAAAACTCAAAACTGATATATCCATAGTGTAGATGGGGTTTTCCAGATTTTATTGCTGAGACTTGCTCGAGACAAGAAATTTGCTTTAGTCATCTCGAAAGCTAATGTTGAATCATTATATTAACATTTAAGTTATATCACCTTTGGAAATTAACATGAAAATGACATAAATTTGACAATGAATAAATTATATTCTTCATCAAGTTATTTTTGGCACAAAGTATTATTTTTATCCAATAAATGAAATCAATTTTTAATCACTATTTTTGTACCAAAGTATAAGAAACTTGGTTATTATTTTCCATTCATATGAAACGTTTTTTAATTGTTTTAAATTAAGTTATGTCACCACTCAGTTCTTTAAATCATTTTTGTACAAACAAATTAATTCTGGCGATGAAATGCATAATTAATAAAATTTTACGAGGTTTTAAGTTTCATTAGTATATTAATGGTAGTATATAGATAGTTGTAGTTATTTCCTGTTGATTCCATTTGTTTTTTTTATTAGCAATAGTAAAATATCATAACTCGACTATAAATTTTATTCTTAATTTTTTTTCAATTAACTATAATAATAATAAAATTTCGAAACAAACTAGCTGGTCACGAAAAAAATTAATTTTTATTCTAATAATGAGTTCTAAAATATCTCACATTAATAATGAATAAATTAAATTTGTTACTAAAAATATTCATTGTGAAGTATGAATGGTAATGATTAACTGAATGTAATATCTGAAAAATTGAGAATGAAAGAGTAAAGAAACTTTGAATCTCATAATCCATACTACTTTTGAATTATAAAATGAATTATGAACAAATGGAATAATTTACATAAAAAATTTTAATTTGAATCATCTCATGGGTCATCGTAATAAAATAATATTAAATAACTTCAATTGGGTAACATATAATGTTATATAATTATAATAATCCTACGCAATTATTCATTGGCCCTTCAAAGAAAGATTTTTCACTGGTCGAATAAATTAATTATATTTATTCATATAAATTATCAAACTCAAAAAAAATCATAATTATATTATCAGAATGGACTATTTGTTTTGATATTTGTAATTTTAAAGTTTTTTTTCTTATATTCATGTTTATATTGAAAAGCATACAAATTGTATTGAAATAGTTTAAATAATGAAATAAAAATCCATGAAAAGATTTTGCTCACTTGACATCTTAATAAAGGTGGCAGCAGGGATTTAGAAAATGTTAATTGCAGTATGCTTGGTGTGATAACCAGCAGAAATTTCATTCCAAACATAATTCAGCGGCAAAAAAGCGAGATACGTGCAATGACACTCTGTCGTCGTTTAATCATTACACTTGCACAACTCTATGGCTTCGTAATAAATTACCCGAAATTGATGCAATAAAAATGTAAAAGAACACTAAGATGGGATAAAACATTTTGTAATACAGTTTTGTTATCACCAGAACTAAAATCTTCTTATGCATAATATGTAATATAATTATTAATTTTTTTATTTATTCGTATTTTTTATGGTAAGTCAATTTATTCTGGGTATTTTTGGATTTGATAAAAATAGAATACAGATGAATCTCAGAATAATTAATAGAGTATAAATATCTTCACTGCCATCGTTGTTCAAAACTGTGGCCGCCAAAAAAAAAATATCCATTATTGTTTTAATTAATTCGAGTCCACCTGTGAATATCAAATTTACATGGACCATTAAACTTGTTCAGCTGAGTTTAACATTCTCATAATGATCTGACTACATAATTAATCCCAAGAATAATCCTTAAATCTTTCATTTATTTCCTGGTATTTGCTAAGATGTAGTTAATTAAACCAAAGGTTATTTATATGATGAAAAATGATGTTACAACAAAGTATTCAATTGTTATCATATGAATATTTGTAATAAAAAAGAAAAACTGTTACAGATAATAGTATTGGTGGCACTGATGGTGGGATTATGCGCAGCCGCGCCACAACTAAACCCAGGCGAGATAACAATTATTAGCCAGGAAGAGCACAACAACATCGGAGTGGACGGTTACCATTTCAGTTACGAGCAGAGTGACGGCCAAAAACGAGAAGAAACGGCGGTGTTGACAAACGCTGGCACTGACGACGAAGCCATGGAGGTCACGGGCAGCTTCAGTTTCGTTTCCCCTGATGGCAAGACATACCGTGTCGATTATCGCGCCGACAAGGATGGATTTCACCCAACTATCACGCTCGCGTGATCATAAAAATTGAACTCAATTAACGTCTAAGTTCCATAAAAATGAACGCTGTAAATAAAAATGAGATACTCTCAACTTATACTTTGAAGCGGATTTACATACAAGAATAAAGATTAAATTTTGTTTGTTCAAGTGTATTTGTTATTACCAGCCCATTCTCACTTGTCTCTGATAAGTTAATAACCAGTTGCGTTATTTAGACTTCTAATCAACTTTTGGTCGCCATTTCACTGGTAGCAAAGAACATCCAGTTTCTGTTTTAAAAAATCGTACTTCAAGATCTTTAAAATATTTGAATTAAATTCTAGAGTAGCAAAAAAATCTGAATGTTGTGGAATTTTGAAGAATGATAGTGCAATCGGAAAATTTAGAATATTTGAAAATGTGATTTTCAAGAGAATATATAAGTATATATAAACGAATTTTTAACAATGTAAAATATTTTGGAAATGAAGCAATTTTGAAAGATTTTATGAAGACATTAAATTTCCACACATAGAAATACAAGTACTTAGATTAGATTTGAATGTTGTTGCATTTTCCATATCAGAGGTTCATTTTTGATAGCCCGAAACACTATATTATTTGGTTATTTTTTGTTCTACAGTCGTTATTAATCAAATCAAATCAAATCAGATGTCAACACTTTAATGCAAATCAATTTTTATAATTTTGATAGTAATAAGAATAAAAAATTTGAGAACAATCCTTCACTGTACTTATGTAAACAGAAATAATTGTTTATAAATGTTTGAAACATTTAGATGATTGAAATGTTCCCTATCTTTGTCTATGTGTATGTATATCTTTTTTTCAAAAGAATAAGAATTGTTATATCCGAAATTTCTCACTTCAGACAACAATTGAATGCAGACAACCTTTGAATGGTCTTGGTCTCTAATTAACTGTTTGAATTATTAGAATATCTTTAGTTATATTTAGAAAGATCTCTTGTTTTCTTGCATCAGAGAAATTTAATAATTAAATAGTACATCACAACTTGGTAATTGATCTAGCATTTTAAACGGTATTTTTTAATTAAATTTGAGTACTAGAATTATTATCTGTTGGTGCAAATTGTAGATATGATTATGAAATTCTACTTACACCACTTTATATATAATTTGTCAGTCTTAATATTAGAAATAAAAATGAAATGAATTAATTAAAAATTAATTTAGCTAAATGGGCTGAAATTCAATATCAAAATTTTTTTCAATTAATTCACAAATAATCTGAAAAAAATATTTATGAAATGTTAATAAATTTCACTTATTCAGATTTGCACATATATAGCAAACACTAAAATTTCTGGAACATGAACACCAGCACCTGAGATATTAAAATTTATGTAAGTTGTCAACAAATGAACTGATACATTTAGATGATTGATTTTTAAAAGAATTTGAAACTTTTTTACCAGGTAATAATAGAATTTATTAGTTATTGAAATGGTCACAATCGCTTTTTCGTCCTTTATTACGCTGTTCAGATTTGAATTTTGTTGTCTATTTATTTATTAATAAGGAGTATCATCAGCTTTTAAAAAATTATCCAACATTTTACGAACTTCTTTTGATGCGTCGAGTTTTTCTCTTATTACTATAGTAATCTGAAAATGAACCTCAATCCATAGTGCAAAAATGCTATTATATGTCCGTTCTGTAAAATATGAATGAAAGTTGAAAAATTCAGTAGAATTCTCCTTAAAGTCAGATAAAATTTCTTTCAATTATCTACCAAATCTTTTGATCTGCAATAACTGAATTATAATATTTAATAACTTAACTAACTAAATAACTTTAAAATATGAAACAGGTAATAAATAATTTGTTACATATGATATTTCTAACAAAAAATTGTTTTTAAAGCTTGCTTCACAGTTTTACCTATTTTCTTTAGAATCGTTTGACAGTTTTCATCTCTGGTTTCTTATAGAACAATTATAAATCGAAACGAGCTCGATTGTAATCATTAACTGAAAAATTTTCCAAATATACTATTACAATATACTATCACAATTATATCACAATTATATTATTATAATTATATCACATTATCACAATTATTATATTATTACAATATATTATCAATATATTATCAATGACCATTTTCTATGAATAATTTCATAAATAAAGAAAAAAATAGGAAGTGTTTAACGACACAACAAAACTCGACACGCGAAAATCAAAACACGAGACTCGACACGCAAAAAATTTTTAAAATTCGAGTGTGACGTTGTCAAATCTTTTTCACATTCGAAATTCGGAAACGCGAAAATAAAAATTTATAAGTAAAAGGCTAATTAGCTATTAAAAATTCAACATGCTATAAAACATGATAACATTATCATGACGTTTTAGAGTTTAGATTCTTGGATTTCAAATCCCGCCAAGTACGCACGCCAAGTTCAAATATTGAATATTTTTTCATATAATCGATGAATTTTTCTTAAGAAAATAACTTTGAATGTAATTTTTGTATTTAATCACTCGCAATAAATAACGATCTGTTAAAGTACTCTTGTCCTGACTAAACATAACGAGATTGCTTTTACTTCTTCTTTATGGCTCTCGATGTTAATCTGGCTATTAAGGTGGTGTGAAACCGGGAGTTACCGACATTACAGATTTCTTTAATTAAAATTAATTATATGACTGTAAATTAATTTAACGAGAAGAGCGCCATTTTCTCACTCATTTTACACATTCCTATAGATAAAAATTCAACTTTTATCATAAAACATTGACAAATAAT
>JAQQRF010001589.1:0-17349 GCA_030523145.1 Trissolcus brochymenae | reverse complement strand
ATGTATTCAAACCGGCCTGTCAAAAAATAAACTCATTACGCGTGAATTGGCCGCGGATGCAACTTCAGGGTTTCATCAACTTTTTAAGAGTGGGATGGAAAGGATATAAGTAACTCGGCGCGCGCTGCGCGCGCCTGCATTTCAATTCCCGATTTTGGCCGCAAGTCCAACTTCAGGGCGTCATCAACTTTTTCATAATGGGATTATATGAGTAATTCCACAGAAACTTTCGAGTTTAGCTGACCACGAAATTTTTTTTTAAATTTGAAGACACACTTATAATATGCAGCAAATTTCATTCTTTGGATTGCCGTTGACTGAAAAAATAGGGTTCACATTTGAGAATGGTGAATGGTGACACCCTTTTTTTCGCCAATTGTAAAATATATTTTAGAGGCTAATAATTGCCAGAGACATAAGTTTTTAAATCCATTAAACTTGAACATTTTCTACCATAAAAACCGTTTATATACACTATTTTAAAGATTGGACTTTCTACTTTTTAATGGTGTACACGAAAAAAATATCCTTGACACCAGATGGCGCTTTGATGAAATATATTAAAGCGACAAAGACTTTTTTACAGAATACTGGAAAAAAGCATTCAATTTTAAAGGACTGAGAGGAATTACTAAACAGGAGATTGTTCTTCCTACTTGACAATCTTGATTTGATTACTGACCAAAACAACATCCCCATCTTTTATCACAAGCGGCACTATGTCTACAACAAAAAATGTAACGGCTAACTGCACCCCCAGAAACATGCTATTCTCTACCAGCATCCCGGGCGTTGACTCCGCTGACTCATACGTTCGCGACACCGACTGGTTCTGCAGGAAAAGGCCAGACGACATTTGGATGACTTAAATTATTGAGATTGAGACTGCCTAAAATTGCACTGGAGATTATATTATTATATTTAAATGAAAAAATATTTTAAGACAAACAATTTGATCTGATTAGATTTTCATTTTAATTTGGTAAACAAAAATAAAAATTATGTATTCCATCTTACTACAGCATTATTTGGAAAATTTAGTTTTTCGTAGCCGTGCAGTTAAGAAAAGTTGCTGTTGAAAATCTTGTTATACTAATAGAAAAATTAAACGATGTACTAAAAAATGAACATACATTTGCGAAGATATATCAATTCTCAATTTTAATCCACCTAGTTACTAAAAATATTTAAATTGATCTTTTAATAAATATCAAAAAAATGATATTCGGTGCAACCAAAGTTGACTTGTACGAAATATTGTTCATCGAATGTGCGACTTTTTGGTTCGAAACTGAACAGGTCTGTTGTTTGTTTACTACGCTAATATATGTAAGTAATAAAATACAATAGGTATCAAATATCTTTTAACTAGTTTATTTATTGTTAAATAAAAACGATTCATGAAAAATTATGTAAAAATTCAAAATAAATCGACTGAAAAGTGATGTCTTTTAAACCTAACCTAACTTTTTATTCTTTTTTGTTATTATTATTTAGTGCAGATATATCACCAGCTTCTCCTGCTGAACAAGAGGAGAATTTGGACGCTGAACAAGAGTAAAACCTGAACACCGGAATTTTATCTATAGACTGCACAGCTGTGGAATCGTTTAAAAATTTGACCATTCGAATAGACGGCGTATCCGAACATTTGTTAGCTGAAACTCTGTTTGAACATCCAATCTTCATTGAAGTCGAATTTGGTTCATGTGTAGAAGTACTTCCTGTTAAAGATGTCCTCATAGGGCCAGATGAAATTAAGTTGCCCAACCCATATGAAGATGCGTCTTGTGATGCGACAGTAGACGACGATTTCCAATTCAACCTCGCAAAATCTATCCTCAGCTCTGCTCCAGAAAAAGAAGTCCAGATTTCTACAGATCATAGCCAGCTACCAAACATTCGGGAATCAATACTCTATACGCGTATCGACAGAGGCGCCGTGAGCGGCGTGGATTGTAAGCAGGCTATATACACAGCTGACGTTTGGCGTTTTGACATATGCACAGCTGCCGTTTGACGGTTTAATATATGCACTTAAGATGAGTGAAATTGAAAAAATAAAAAGATTCACACGCGGATGCTGTGTTGTGTCTTGTGAGTCGCGAGTGTCTAAAGAGAAGGGAATACATTTTTACGCATTTCCATCTAAACCTTGGGAAACTGATCGCCGAAACAAATGGATTACGGCTGTACGTCTGACAACGTAAGTAATGAGTTAATTGTGATTGTAGATCACTGAAATAAATTAATTGATCTTGGGATAATTGTTAGAATACAACAGAAATTGTAATATAAATATAAAATGTTTTATATTATTAAAGCATTCAAATTAGCGGCAATTTTTAATTTTTAGACCTGAAGGAAAACCATGGATTCCGTAGAAATATTCTGTCATTTGTAGCAAACATTTTGTTGGTGGAGAAAAGCCCAATAACCCTTATAAAGAAGCACTTAATCCAACGATTTTTCCAGCGTGTTATCAAAAAAAAGATTCAAAAACCGCTTCTGAAAGAGCAAACAGAGCTGAGCGTAGAAGAAATAGTACAAACTTGGTTCAGAGTGGTAAGAAAATACAAAAAATATTCTTTTTCAGCATTTAACTGTACAAATATTTACATTATTTTTTTTTCCTGTTTAATTTAGAAACTTTTTTTACCGCTGAAGAGGCAATTGTTGGACCTAATTCAAGTCATCAAACAATTGGTTGTCAAACCGATCCTGAAATTGACATTCAAGACTGTAACACTCCTACAACCGTTTTATTTTGCTATCGGCATTCGTCTTCAGAAGCTGAAACTCAAACAGAAATAATCATTCAATCGCAACGACATAAAGATCAAATTTTTGTAAAAGAATGTGAACTGGAGAAGTTGGTAAGGAAGAAAGACATTGGAGTTGGTTGTGAAAAAATTAACAGCTTCGGGTTTCACGGATTCGCAGATTTGCCAGACGACAGCAGCATGAAAACATGGACTGGCATAACAATTTTCTTTTTTAAAATTTTGTTGCCTTTTGTCAAACCGAAGGAGGATCATCAACCAGCTTTCTATAAAGTTTTGAGTGCAGAAAATCGGCTCCTATTATTTTAATGAAAATGAAAACAGGCCTTCCTTTCTCAAATTTTGTGTCTCTATTCAAAGTATCGTTAAAAACGGTGTCCGCTATTTTCTTCTCTGTTCTCAGCACTTTATACGGGAAAAACAAAACTTGGATATTCTGGCCATCTCGTGAAGTCATTAAAGAAATGTTACCGGCATCATTTAAAAATTATCAAAACTGTCGAGCAATAATAGATTGCACTGAAATTAAAACAGACACTCCTCCTACAGTGGAACAAAGAGTACAGATGTACTCTTCTTATAAAAGTGCCTTCACAGTTAAATATTTAATAGCTATAAGTTCCTCAGGTCTTATAACATTTCTTTCAAACGGCTACGGTGGCAGATCGACTGATGGTTACATAACAAACGATTCGGGATTTCTGAGTTTGCTGGAACCAGGAGACTTAGTATTGGCAGACAAGGGTTTTCCGACTATCAAAAGTGAAATGATTAAGAGAAAATGTGTTTTGGTCATGCCTCCATTTGCTTCTGCAAATCAGCAATTCACTGAAAAAGAAGTGATTGAGGGTTATTCCATCGCGTCAGTACGAATACATGTTGAAAGGGCGATTCAACGAGTTAAAGTGTTCAAAATTTTGCGTGATGTTAATATTAAATTACTGCCTTATATAGACAAAATTATGTACATATCATGTGTTTTTGCGAACAACAAAGAACCTCTTATATCAGAGGATAAAAAGAATGTAGAACCGACGGTTGTCAATCATAATTAAGGACAATTATATATATTTATATATACATTAATTTATGTACAACGCTAATAATATTATAATTTAAAATGGCGTTGAATGTATCTCGATTTATAAATAACAAACATGCAAATAATATCCCAATTGTTTTAAAATTCTGTCGCAGATAAATAAATTAAGTGATTATAATAAAAGTAATCGATTTTTCATACAAGCTGAACCAAAAATTCTTCATCCCTTTTAACTTTCAGGTGCAACATTTGGACTGAAGAAAAAACTACAAAGTGGCACAGTTTCATCCCAGTTACATACAAAGACATTTGAATTTGTGTATAATATTTATCAGTTTTTTTTTAATTCAAATTCGTCTTTCTCGGCGAACCTTAAATAAGGAACATTGCAACTGAAATCATTATAATTAATTATGTTTGTATCTTTACAAGTGTAAGGACATTTTATCTCTAACAACTCCCATTCAGTTCCATTGAAAATAACACCATCAGGGCTGCATCCCAAGTAGGGTTGCTTGAAGCTAACGACTAAGCCTACTTGGTACACAGTCGAAGATGTTTGCCCCTGAAAGCGATCTTTAGCTATCGGTTCCATTTTGATACCATACTCCATTGCAGGGTTTAAACGACCTTCATATTTTTCCCGTGCAAGTTTAGTAGCTAATATTGGAAAGTCATCAACGTTTTGCCGAGTTTTAATTTTGTGGGCTTTCGAACTAGCAGTTATCCGAAACCGTCTCTCTTCAAACCATAATATAGTGTTTGATTGATCAATTGACTGAAAACAAATTTCTTTCCAATCGCTTTCAGTCACAAGCACCTTCTCGGCAAAATATTTTTCGAAACACTCTGGACACTTCGTTTTACAAAATTTCAACCTGTTCGTTCCCGTGGTATCACAAGAAAAACTAAGATACACTTTGCAATCATTTAATTGCAACTGGAATAAAGCATCGACTATCTGTCTGTTCTTCCTACTTTTTTCTTCATTTTCAAAATTTCGCAATTCCTGACTAAACTCAAGATTTGTAGCCGCTTTAATATAACTAATCAAATCACTTTTTTCTTTCAAATGATTTTCGTTTTGAAAAATATTTGCAACATCCTCAAAATAAAAAACTTTCTTCGCAATGTTGCCTTTTTCCGACGGAAAAAGCGATTTGATTAGACTACCTTTGCTACAATATTTTTTTAATTGACTTTCCAGAGGGCGATTCCAAACCATTGGGGCATCTGTCTTCGACAATGTTTTCTCGTCATTAACAAATATGCAAACAGCGGCCGTATGCTTACATTTTCCTCTACCTCCTTTGCAATTACAAACCGTGCCTTCAACATTCCGGGAAGAATCAAGCTATAATAGAAAGAATGGACAAAATGAAGAAACCAATCAGAATACAATAGAACGTAACAAAACCCGAGATAAAACCATCTGAAAGTAAATTTAAAATCAAAGCAAACAATTATTCTCTAACCTCAACCACAACATTGTAAACATTTTCTTTTTTTCTGGTACTTGTAGCACCATGGGTTTCACGCAAAACAGTCCCGGTTATAAAACTGTTTTCGTTTCTAACATTTTCACGAACAGCACCAACATGCTTGCTGCGAACAAGTTTTTGTCCTTTAAAAATGCTTTTTAGGTGAAAATTATTTAAATTGACAGGCTGAAACCCACAACTAATTATAAGAGACATGCTTAACTAACTATCCTCTGTTTAAATTTTAACTATCAATGCAATAAAATCATGCAAAACATGCAACAAAATAAAAAGTGTCTTATGACATTTGTAGCTCTTGTATATAGTCTGTTTACAACGATCACCAGTAGGCGGCGCGCGCGATGCTCTTAAGAGATAATACAATAGCGTATAATGATGGCAGACGAAAGAAGTACATAAATATTTGAATAGGTACAACTCACCGACTCAACATATATTGTATTTTGAAAATGTAACGAATTTTAATATGTTTGAAATAATTATTTTGCTCCATACGATTTACTTAGATTTGAGTCAGCATATACCGCTTTCCAGTTATTCACCAACAAAAAAAAGTGACAAACAGGATCTCTGGGCGATCAACCTGCAAGTACCAAATTTTTCTTGCACAGCGGAGCAGGCAGGGTTCGCTGTGTCAGAAAATGACTCTATTGAACCTTAAGCTTTAACGTGCACTACCAACAATGACATTGATTCAGGCGAATCGTCGAACATCTCTGAAATATTTCGAAACGTTTTGTTTTGGCCAAAAGAAGATTCAAAGAAAGCTGTATCTGGTAGAAAAAAAAGGAAAAAATTCCAACCGTCGTCACATCATTGCATTGGCAACAATTTCACGTAGAAAAAGAAAAGGCTAGACAGGCTGAAATTGTCCGAAAAGAGAATAACAAAAAGAAACGGGAAGAAAGTGAAGCTAAAAAGAAGGAAGATAAACAACGAAGACTGACAGAAAAACAAATTAAAAAAAAGCGATTGATAAACGACAAGAGGAAATCGCGAAAAAGAAAGAAGAAGAAGTTGAAAAGAAAAAGATAGAGATTGAAAAAAGGAGAGAAGCTGCAAAATTGAAGCAGGAGCGAGTAAAAAAAGAAATTGGAAGGAAAAAAACGAAACTGCGAAGAAAAGAAGAACAGATGACTTTGCTGATAACGGAGCTGATGAGAATGTAAGAAATAAAGAGGAATAAGCACTGTAATTTTAGCAATTCACTTTTGTAAAATAATTTCACCGTCGATAAAGCTCCAGCGTCATCTACCGGTGACCCCAGCACTACTTGCCAAGGAAGTGACAGGCGTCACCGCTACATGCATGTATAAGCATGACAACCATGCGTGTGCTCCTCAGTCTTCTGACACAACTCTAGTTGTTAAGCATCAAGCTTATCCGCTTGTCTCTTGACGCAAGACAACACCAAAAACTTACAAACTGACTCTAGTCGATACAATTTCAGCTTGATTCTCGTCAGAATTGAAAACAAAAGCGACTCTTGTTGCTCATACTTGCGACTCTTGTCGCCTCTAAACCAAATAATCTCTTGATTAAATTATTCAATTATTTGACAGGTCAAGCGACTCTAGTCGTGAAAAATAAAATTCGACTCTCGTCGAGCGGAATTACAATTTCTCGAGATCAGCTTGCAGAAGGTGACCACACCAAAGTATCTACCCGATGCCAATTTAATCTTAAACTAGAATGATGAATTTAAATACCTCGGCGCGCGCTGCGCGCGCGCCTTCGTTTCGATTCCCGATTTTCCTAGCGATCCTACATGTCAAATGTCAAATTTTTGCGACCAGTTGAATTTCGAATTCCGAATGTAACAAACCGGCCTGTCAAAAAATAAACTCATTACGCGTGAATTGGCCGCGGATGCAACTTCAGGGTTTCATCAACTTTTTTATTATGGATTTTTAACAGGTCACCCTGTTATCGCTGATTCTATAAATATTAGTTGAATAACATAAATTTCATCAAGTTAATTTCTGACACCTGATCCAACCCGCACTATTATACAGTCCACAAAAATTTTTTTTTGAAACAAATAATTGCTACTTTATTTTCAATACAATTAAAATATTGTTCAACTTTAATTAATCAATTTGTAAAGATTTTAAATGCTAATCATTGAAAAATATAAACGACTTTTATAATTTGCCTAGTTTTATTTTACTATGGTCCTACGAATTAAATTTTGGATTTTTTAATATTTTAATTATAAAATTAAAAGTACACATTTTTTACAAGGAACTCACATTTGTTAATAACAAAATTCAACATTTTAATTACTTTACAGATTATGAATTACATATTATAACGGCTCACTGTTCTTACGATAACTGGTCCACGAAAGTCACAATTACTGGCACACTACAAGAAAAATTGGATGATAACCAGAGCAACTAGTTTTTTTTGTTTACATATAATTTGTCGTATTTTCATTTATTTGTGAATTGTGATTGTGAATCTGAAATAATAAAAGAATTTGGAATTGAATTGCCTACGAATCGCATATACTCATTCAAACAAGAACAGATCATATGTACTTTATTTTAAACGCCAAAAATGTAGTTATACGGTTGTGGTCGCAATAACCGGTACATCTACCTTACAAAAAAAATTTGTGGTAAAAAATATTATGATTTTGCGAAAAAAAATTGTTTACCCATTTTGACCCAAATGAAAACTGCATCCAACGATAACAGAATTCGGAAAAACTTTACGGATGGCATTGTCAGCAGCAAGTTCAAAATCAACGATGATTTTTTGATGTTTAATTGTGTAATCTACATAAAAAAAAACAAATAAATAAATAAATACTGAACAAATAAAAGAAAGAAAAAAAAATTACAAGTGAATAACCTGATAACTCCTAAACATGTCGCCACATTCGAACATTTATTCGTAAGAAAACAAAATACAAGTTGTCGGAAAACACTCTTGGCACACAAATGAAACATATGCCAATCAAAGCGTACTCGCGCTCTATTGGTGCGCAGTGCTGCGCTTGGAGGCTATATAAGAGATCGCGCCAGAGCCCTGCACTTCTCTCTAGCAGGTGAACGGTGTACACCGATCCTCTAGAGTGAATTGTTTCAGAACAATGGCCAGGTCACGGGCTGGAAAAGAAGAACGAAGAACGAAAAGAAGGAAGGAAAAAAAGAAGTCACGGACATCAAACAACAATGAAAACAGTCTACCGGAAGTCTGCATCGAGGCCACTAACGTTATTCGGAAAGCGAAGGTACCAGTCATCATTACTTCGCCAACGAGACCGGAGCAGGTTCAGTTCCATCCAGCGAACGTGCCAACGCGCGAAAAAAAGAAATTAATGAAGAAATCTGTCGCGCACCGGGAAGTAGTGAAGAAAATGTTGAAAATCATCTCCCCGTAAATTTTACAAAATAAATGCAGAAATTATTGCACGGCCTGACATTTTTAAAACTAAAAAATTGGCACTTTTCAGCGCCAACACAAGGAAATGAATATGTTTCATATGTTGTTTTATTTTTCAGGGTCATAGAATTAGCACTTATCAGTGCCACTATAAAGAATAAAGAACTTATTGACACTTTAAAGCGCCCGAAAATGTAACACAAAAAGATGTTTCTTATACCAGGGGGCAAAGCCTCCTGAAACTCCCTAACGGCATTGCAGACTTTTCCGCTTCGCGGGATTACAAGATTTGAGGGCATAAGACGCACTTGTTGCAAAAAGTTTCGTACGCAATATGGGAGAACGAAGTAGGCATTCCGACTTGAGAGTTGCACTTTGTTTCGCCTCGTGCAACACACTCGTCGAGAAAGGCCGACTTTCTTCCCTAGTTGCGTAATGTACTATTTGTAGTTAAAACATCGTCGAGTGCATGAATTAGATTATGAACATTGATGGTGGCTGAATCAGGTTCATAAAAATATGAGTTCAAAACAATTTTTTTTAAAAGAACCCTGTAATACGTTGCTTCTCTCTCGTCAACTTGATTTTTCTTAGCGAGAATCCTCAGTCTACAGAAAAGTAACATAAGATGCTGAAATTATTCATTTGGTAACGAGTGGCAGCCAAAATATAACTAGCCAAAATATCACTCTACGAAAATATTACAAATTTATGATATCTTCCTGTAATAAAAAAAAAATATCGCCGCTGTTTGTAATGTTCAATTATCTGTATGCTACAATATTATAACCTTAAAATGTATGTCATAAATGTACGACACTTTGGTATCGTCTTTTAAACGTTACCAAATTGTAATGAGTTTCGCCAGTCGTTTGACTGGCCACCATTTCGAACATGGTTGTGGGGCCTCGTTGTCCGCACGTCGCCGTTGGGGTACATAATCATGCACCCTATGCATTGCATTTGTCCTCTGCAACTGCAGCCCGTATACCTGTGAATTAAGGAGTCAATTAAATAATTATTACACACTAAAGAAAAAAAAAACATAAACAAAATCGTGTTAACGTGGGAATGGGAAAAATACAGGATCATGACGACATGAGAATAAATAATATTCGTTTCAACTTGAAAATGGACAAATAAGGAAATATGACGATATTAGAATACAATTCATTTATTATTCTGACAAAAATGTTCTTAACTTGCAATTCTAAAATTTGTTGTCCGCGTATTAACAAATCTTGCGGTACAATTTACATAGGAGGCATGATCCAACCCAACAGACATTGCCAGCGACAACCACAATACGCGCCAAGCGGCTGCAAGTTCCAATGGAACACCAGATATCCTAGGAAAATCTCCAAAATTATATAATTGTCTGAATAATTTTATTATTATGTTTAAGATCATTCTTATTTTTATTCATACTAGCACTGCGAGACAACGAAATATTTTTTAAATATAGTATTCATATTATTACATTTTTATTAAGGACATATGAATTATTGTTATATATATTGTTCATATAAAAAGTATTATTGAGCTATGTCTTCAAAGTATAAATATATAATATATGTCTTAAGTATAAATATATAATTACAAACATGTCAATTAAAATATCAAAGCTATTGAAATAAGCACGTACAAACGTAATACATGTTTTGCTTTTCATTAATAGAGAACAAAATAATATCCAATGAAATTTGTATAAAACAATTTTAATATACTATACTAAACATACTGTATAAAATATTTAAATATAAATAAGTAGCATCAAATGTATTAAATAATTCAACAGTATTGACCTTGGCATATTAATAACTCTTTAAATATATTTGCAAATTCAATAATAAACGAATTTATTCATACCTGGTGCCATTTAACCTAGTTCGCGAAATTTTTCCTCAAAACACTCTTTGTCCACCCTGGGCACAAAATGAAATCTTGGAGCTATTGTCGTGGACAAATTATTTTCATCTGCTTTTTAGCAAGGTCTGAAGAAGACTGACTCAAGTGCTCAAGGTAACTACGAGTTCCCAAGATAACCCTAATTTATTGATGTGATTCAAAATAAAATAGTAACTTACCTCTGCAAACTGTAATGTGGCAGGGCTTATTTGGCTCGGGGACTCCCAGAAAATGGAGCCCGAGAGACTTGCCTGGAAGAACTCGTAGAGTTTTTTCAGGATGGTCATATGGAATAGTTGCCAAAGATAATAAATTGAATTTTTTTGTAATAAGGGGACAACTAACGCGGCCACCTTGAGCGACGTACGGGCCCTTAGAACGCGATACCGATTAACCAAACTTTGTTTCAGCTGCAGGGACAAGACGCCACCCCTTTTGTTTTTTTTTCAGCAAATCCTCGAGCCGTACTGTGCAGCCTGGGTGTCTGCAGCAACATCCCTGCACCGGCCGGATCATTGGTGGGGCAGGGTCTACGCCAGCCAATATCGACTGGGGTCGATAAAGGGAGCCTCCTACATCCCCCATATATCTCCGCGAGGGACCTGAACGCGAGTTCAGGCCAGGTTTTTGCGTTGCGGCCGAGGTGGGGAAACGGTTATTTAACCGCCTGCGAACCGTTCCTCCCTGTCCTTTTTTGAGTGTCCCTGAGCCAGCATTAAGTTACATTTGGTGCGAACTGGTGACATAGATTGGGGATGAATTTCTTTGTGTTAAAGTTTAAATTTCACATTTACTTTAACTTTTTACACCTGAATTTCACAACTAAATTTTCTTTTTTAATCAAGTTTTTAGTCTTGGTAATTTCTAAGTGTCCTTCTTTTATACTAAAAATTATTTTTTAATAATTAATAATTGTTCAATTTCTTTCTGGTCTAGTTTTAAAGTTTCTGGACTTTACTTGAAAAATGAAAAATGAAGAGTGCGCAAATGAATCACTAGCAATATGAAAACGTGTTCGTCAGTTCCGAGCTAAAAATATTACTCGTTGCTCAGAGTTGCCTGGCTATGTTTAATCTGAACACTATAAAAATCAGGAACAGCCACTACGGAATTGAAAATGCTCCGATTGTTTATCAGATGAGTACCTGAATACACAATAGCGCGCACACGCGTCAGCGCGCATTGACGTGCGCTTACATTAAATTCGCCTTGAGCCATCCATTTTCGTATTACGACCTTTTCGGGTTAATGTTTACGTGTGGTAGTGTTCTTTCGGGGCGATGAACATTACAGTCAAATATTTTTTCGACACTACGACCATTCAAAATAATAATCAAAATAATTTTCGGTGTTACGTTGGTTTGGCGCTATCAACATTCTGGTTTACGTACTCATTCAGAATCTGCGGTGGCTTCTCCTCATCTGCTTTCGCTTCAACTTGTGCTGCTATCTATAGACTACAGATTGATAGAAGATTCTTGATTGGACTGCTGTCGACACCACATCGCATGTAAAAGTGCTCTACCACGCTCCAACTCTTGCCGCCTATCGCTTTGTTTCTGACCTGACACGAGTCGACTCTTATCCCTGATGTGGAAATAACCTTTGCTTCTGTCTGCTGCTGAACCCGTGCTCCGGTTTTTCTGATGAGTTGCGGGTAGGTTGGGCCTTAGCAGCCATTTATGTCTAACGATGAAACTTTTGCTCATGGAATTGGCTTGAATTGCGAAAAAGAAAAATTGCATGATCTGAACATGCCGGGTTCACTTGATTAAAATAATGACACGTCAAATAATTTGACAAGTTTTGACTCTGCTTCTGACAATGTTTTTGGTGTGTCGTTGGATTGTGATGGTTCGCAGGAGTCTGGGGCACATGAAAATGAACGTAATTTTAAAAGATCTTATGACAATTCGAAAGATAAAAATGTATTAAATCAAGAATCTTTTTTTGACGATGACGGCAATGGTCTCAAAAAACTGAAATCAATTGCAATTAAAATTAGGGATATCAAAAAAGTTGATCGTGGTAATAGAAATTCTAATAGTACATTACACAACAAGGGTGGGAAGTAGGCCATTCCCGACGAGGGAGTTGCACGAGTTGGAATGCCTACTTCAACCTCCTGTGTTGCGTACAATACTCTAGAAGGGGGTCCAGGGGGTGAAGCCCCTGGTGGGGCGTTTGTAATACTTCTAAAACCGAACTTTAAAAATTAAAATGTATATTCGTCTTGTTTGAAACTTTCTTGGCGCTGAAAAGGGCCAATTTAATTAATTATATAACTTAACCTCAAAATTAAAAAAAGTAAAAATAAAATGAAACATTTTCTTGTACGGAAATTTGGTAGCCCTGAAAAGGGCCATTGTTTTGACTTTGGCTTTGACTTAGTTGGCGCTTAAAAGTGCCGTTTTTTTCACGTCGAGCACAAGGTTTTTAATGTTTAATGTCTTCTGCACCTAATAAGGTGTTAATGTCTTCTGCACGACTAAAGGCATCTTCGTAGGCAGCTGGAGTTGATGCAGATGAACCCTGTATCGTGGAGGCGCTAGCGACGGCGCAATTATTACGGGCGTAGTTCTTTTACGCCTGGTGTTGGTCGCCTCGTCTCCTGGTGGTAACTCGTTCTCGTCGATCATCCGTACTCGCTGATTTCTGGCTCTCTGTTTCTCCTCGGCAGCTTCTTTCTTCTTCTTTTTTTTTCTTGATTCTTCCTTCGTTTTTCTTCCTTTTCTTCGCCCGCTACCTCTTTCCCAAACGTTTTCAGGCATAGCTCCTATTGTTTTTAGATAATACTCTGTTCAGGGTCGGTGTGCACCGTGCGCCTGCTAGTGAGCGAGATAATAAAATTAGCTTTTTAGATTTTCCTCCGTTACTTTTTATTAATTTTTAATATTTATTAGGTTTAAGCTTTTTAAATTTTCCTTCGTTACCGTCTATTAATTTTTAGTATTTATCAAATTCAATTTCGCGTTGAGGATGAGCGAAATGATCGACGATGACATTCCAGAAAATTTACTCGGCATTGCTGCTGCAGTCGAGTCAAATCTTTTGCCGGATAAATCGTCTGAACGTTACAAATAAACTTTTGATTCGTTTAAAACGTGGATGAAAAATAAAAACGTTTCCGAACCGGTATTAATCGCGTATTTTCAAAAATTATCGGAATCTCTTCTTCCTTCAACTTTATGGGCGCGATAATTAATGATTCAATCGGTTTTAAAATTAAATGAAAATATCGACATTGGACGATACGCGGAGTTATTAATGTTCATGCGAAAACTATCAACCGGTTTCGAAAGTTTAAAATCATCGGTATTTTTCGGCGACAAAATTAAAAAATTTTTTAAAGAAGCTCCGGATGAGCGTTACTTAGCGTCCAAAGTCATTGCCATTTTCGGAATTTGTGGTGCCTGTAGGTGCGACGAAATAACGAAAATGGTGATTAGCAATGTTAAAGATCACAGCGGGGTATATATCGTCAATATTCCGGACACAAAAACACACGTGCCGCGTTCATTTACAATAAGTGAAACTTTTTAATCCTGTTGTTAAAAAGTATCTCACTTTAAGACCGCCGAACTTTCAAATTGATCGGTTTTTCCTAATTTATCATAACAGTAAATGCACGGTTCAACCAATGGGGAAAAATAAAATCGCGTCGGTGCCTAAAGAAATCGTGAAACCCTGAAAAATCACCAGTCATTGTTTTCGACGTACTTCAGCTACATTGTTTATCGATTCGGGCGCGGATATCACTACTCTCAAACGACACGGTGATTGGAAATCGGATAAGGTCGCGGAAGGGTATATTCAAAATTCAATCGGGAATAAAAAACAAATTGAGAAACAAATAACATCGATGATCAATTCACCGTCAATGTCGAGTCCAAAACGTTCCCGTTCAGTCGAGCAAAATGTTGAACAAGTCGTTCATTCTCAACCGTCTTCCTCCACATCCTAATGAGATGAAATACCAAAAATTATTGTATTTTAGGGACTTCAATCGTATTTTGAAGTCTCGTGAAATAATTTTGAAATACTTTTTTTCATAGTTTTTTCTCTTTAACTTATATATTATTTACGGTTTTATAAAAAACATTTTAATAAGAATAAACTTTTATTTACAACTTCCTTCAGGAAATATCATACCATCAAAAGAAATTTTTTTAAATTTATTCTAAGATAAAAATAAATATTAAATAGCATTTAAATAAAGAAGATTTTAGTGTGCGCTTAGTCTTTCTCTTTCGTTCCCGAGCGGATCAGCAGTATTGGTCACGATGACATTCGAGCGCTATGTAAACATACACGGTTAGTTTTAAATTTAAATCTTAAAAATTATGATCAGTCGAAAATAAAACTAGTTTTATTTTCAATTTTTGTCAAACAAAATTCTGAAATTCATCTTGGCGATTAGTGCTTATTTAAGAAATTACAGAGCGAAAAATGTTGTTGGCCACGTCGTCAATTTTGCTTATGTTAAAGGAAAGACTCTAAAAAATCAAGAATATTCGCTTTCTTATATTTGTATAAATGAATCTAAAAATACTAAAGACACTAAAGAAATCGGCGTTTTATGTCATTGGTACGAATTGCAATCAACCAAATTGTGTCAATTAATATCTGTTCCAGTGGACGTCAACGGGTATTATAATATTAAGCAGTAAATGTTAAGTATTTCGAGTCCAATGATTGATGATGAAGGCATAAAACTGCCACAATGCTTATACAACAAAATATTTATAAAAAAAATTATGCATTTTTTATTAAATATTTTAAAAGAGACTTCAAAAGGTTTCATTAGACTACTGAAATATTTTGAAGTCTTTTGAAGTCATTTCAAGTATTTTAGGGTTGAAGTTCGAAACAATTTTTTCCAAAAAAACTTCAAAGTATTTCTGAAATACCTGTTAAGTCTTTTGAAATTACTTTATTTTTTGGAGTATTTTGTCCACTTTCAAGTCAGTGAGCAACCCCTTGTTTGGATCCCAAGTCATAAAGGAATGCAGTATAATGAATTTCTCAACTCGTTAGCAAAGTTTGCTCGCCGGTCCCCCAATATGACTACTATTACAATTCCCCATACTAACTATCATGAATTGATTAATAGAAAATCCTCTACAGACTTTGGAAACTTTATTACTGGATTTAAAAATAATGAAAGTGGTGCTATCAAGACTTTGTTCCTGATGTTCAAAAGTATTGTCGAATGAACAACTTGGACTTCAAAATCTTGCTGCTCTTGGATAACGCACCTGGTCATCCAAAAGATCTAAGTCACCCAAATATTGAAGTACGCTTCCTGCCGCTAAACACAACATCCCTCATCCAACCACTTGACCAAGGGATTATCTCCCCATTCAAAGCTCACTACATCAGAATTAGCATGCAGTGGATTTTGGAATCAATTGAAAAAAACTCAATCAGCGTTCCTGAAGCTTGGAAGTTTTTTTCAATTTTAGACGTTGTTAACGTGACTTTCTTGGCGATAAAAGAATTGAAGCCTTCTACATTGAACGGCTGTTGGAAGAAGATTTGGCCCGAAATTGTTGCTGACATTCGCCAAGTTGAAGAGAATGTGCGAAGGGTCCAGCAAGCTGATATTGCAGATATAATCGGAGTAGTCCGTACTATTGGTGGCGAAGGTTTTCAAGATATGACTGCTGAAGATGTTGCAGAGTTGCTAGAGGACGAAGATTTAAGTGCAGAAGATCTGGTAGAAATGTTAGCAGATACGCAGAGAGCAACAATGACCGAACAACGATGACGAACAAGAAGAGGAGAAAGAAAATCAATTGACGCTCCAAGATTTAAGAGAAAGATTTCATCTAGCGGAACAGCTCAGTGATCATTTTTTGAGAGTGGATTTGTCTGAAAGAAGGGTTAAGTTTGTCGTAGATCTGCGAAACTGTTTGCTGCCTTATATAAAGAAATCGAAAAATCATTTGAACTTAAAAGAAAACAAAAAAAGGTGACTGACTTTTTTGCGAGAACAGACCCTGCAAGTTCGCCTCCGAGTAAATGGCGTAATGTAGAAACATCATTTTAATTTCGAATTTTAACTGGTTTTCTAGATTTTGATTGTATTATTTGATTGTTGATAATAATTTATGATTTTATTATTTAATAAAATGTTGAATAATGTTGGAATAATATAATAATATATTATTATTTTAAGTAATAAAAAATAAAACTATGATTTTCACTAATAAATGTTTAATGAAAAAAAAACAAATTTAAGTTTTAGAACCTAACCCCTATTTTCCCATATAACTAAGGTCCTGCACAACGCGATATCGTATAGCGTGCTGTTTTCCCGGAACCTATCTACCGCGTTGTACGAGGGATACCTGTATATAAAAGATTTATTTTCTTTTCTATCATTTTACAAATTACTAAGATTGTAAAAATGATTCATGTATTTGTTTCAACTTTGTAGATTAGCAGAATCGACAATGCACGTTGTTTTAACTTTTTTTTCTCATCAAAAAACATATCAAAAAAAAAATTGCTATTTATTGATATGAATGTTATATCCCAGTGTCACATCCATTGTTGTATATTATTGCAATTAATACTCCAATATGTTATCTTAAATAACGACATTTTATTTCCGTTTGCGAATACAGATACCAAAATCGTTTCCCATTTTTTGCATATTTCCTTTACTGCCCTTTCTAAGAATTGATGTTGATAATTGTTCACGTGAGTTTGATAT
>JAQQRF010001588.1:0-10328 GCA_030523145.1 Trissolcus brochymenae | reverse complement strand
GTCAATAGTCACTCTTTGGGAGAGGATGACTTATAACTTTCCGAAAAAGTGAATATGCACTCTGAAAAAGTGAATTTTCACTTTTTCAAATTTAGAGAGAAAGTTTTGAATTTTTTCAGAGCATCAAGCAGCGTTACTGAGGGCATTTGTTTGCCGTGCAAATAAAGTACCCCGCTCCGATTTCCCAAACCTGTAACGTCTGTTGCCGATGGTGACACTTTGTGCACCGGATTGACATAAATATTAAAGAACTTTTCACCGGATTTGGCAGCTATTTGCAATATATCATCATTTTTCCCGAAACCGAAAGTTTCCAAGTCAAAGTAAATAATCTGATGATTATCGGCAGACAATTCTTGAGGAACGTAATTTTTAAAAATCGAATTGAAATTGACAACTTCATTCTCGATACCGCAATTAGACCTATATTGTACACCCTCGATTCTTTCTGCTCGTTTTCGCAAATCTATCTTTTGAGCCGATAACAATTCATTTTGGGAGCTTTATGTGCCATGATAGAGTTAAAAGCTTCGTTTGGTTGGCTAGATGCAGCGCTCGAAAACTTTTGTGCATTGTTAGCATACTTTACAAAAATCTGTTTTAGTTGTTCGTACAAATTTTCATCGCGAAGCAATATAGTTTGTTTTGTGTTATCATCAAGCCTGTGGCACCAGGTAGGACTACAATTTTCATGACGTCCAAACACATGATCTGGCAAACTTTTCAAAGTTAGCGCAAGATCCACGCTCTTTCCTTTATTTTGTGCAACCGCGTACTGGAAAAGTTTCTTTAAATGAGGAATAACCTCTTTCTGGCGCATCTCTGGAAACGCTGTCTGAAGCGAATACAAATCGTTGCCAAAGTGTTTGTTGAGATAATTCTTGTCCGCCAGTTCGTGAACCGTGTCCGATCTCTCGCGACGGACGTTCAATATCGTCGGGGTATCCTCGTCGCCAACCAAAACCTTCGGCACTAATCCAGCGTCCTTCAGGATCTGGCTACGATTGAATAGTTCTGCTCCAGCATCTGACTCCATAGCCTTCGCACTGCCTTTAAAATTCAACCGACAGTCATGATCTTCTTTCGGATGACCAAGATCACAGCGCCTACACTTGCGATTTCTGGTTCAGTAATCAAGAATTTTTCCGCTAAAAAATCCAATGATAGTTGCATAGGCATTAAGGCTATCGTAACTCCGACCATTCCCTCTCTTACTCCATCCTATGTCGTAAGAAATGATGATATAGACGATATTTCCAAAAACCTGATCAAAAACTGCACTTGAATCTGACAAAGACGAAGATTCTAACAGTTGTATATGGGGAAAGAGATCATTTTGAATTTCTTGAGGCCTGTCAAAGAAAAAAGAAACAAAGTTTGTTCAATAATAGTTTTAATACAAAATTTTATTCATTTTTCATTTTTTACACAAAATAATACAGTTTCATGATTACAGGAGTGTATAATAAACAAGTCTAAATTTGAAAAAAAAAATATAGTTTAATCATTTAAATTGATTGCAATACTGAGAATGTAAAAAGTTCTTTAGTATAAAGAAGTTTCGCAGTATCATATAATGGATAGAGTAAAAATATTGAGCTTCATTAATCGAGAATGTATAATTCACGTATAAACAATTCATAAAAATTCATTAAAAACTGATTGAAATTTGAGATGAATCGATGTAAAGTCGAAAAAAAATCTTACAATTGTTTGCTTAATTCTTTGGCACGCTCTAGAACTAATCTTTTTTCCTCATGAGTGGCTCGTCGACAACTTTCTTCTGCCGTCTTCTCAATCGCAGGCCCTACCTCTCGCTCATACCGTTTAAATAAAGAATCACTGACAGGAGTCATATCTACACAAGCGAGAACTTTGTTCAAAATCGTATTGCCAATTCCAGCGTGAATGCAACCTACACAAGCAGAAATCAAATCATAAGCAATCGAATCATATGCGAAAAATCATAAATGAAACAATTTATTTTCAGCTTCATAATCATTCTTTATTTTTATACTGACCAAGGACGACGCGTGAATTCACATCGTACTTGACACCCGGTCTATCTGCCTTAGAATTATGTGTCTCGCCCGTATTAACAATCGTGTAATGTGAACATTTTTGGCACTCAACTGTTAACAATGAATGAAGTCCACGTCTTTTCTCACTGACGATTTTTTCTAATGGCAAAACCTCTTTACACTGACAACAATGAAGATTTTTAGCCAACGTGTCAAGCTGGACAATACGCCAACCGCTTATGCTTTCATTTTGTTTACGTTTGTTGGCTTTTCCCACTTCACTTATTTGTTGTTTCTTCAACAAATTGCCTTTTTTTATGAAAACACCTTTGTGTCTCAGTCGGCTTTCCATGTTGACATTCGTATGATTTGCAGGTTATGGCACCGAACTGCCGAACAATCGTTTGACAGTGTTGCCGGAATGCAATTGAATCAAACGAACGATTTTCATTGGTCAGCCAGTACAGTCTAATCAAAAGTAAACATCATAAAGAAAACGGATATTTTTATATTTATAGTTTATTTAATAATTATTTGTTATATGAAAAATCATTTTTTTAAATGTTACGATGCAAAAACGTCACTTTGTACAATTTCCCTCCAATAAAAATGCTATTTTAAAGATGGTACATATGAGATCAAGACAGAAACATTTGTCTCCGATTAAAACACTAGGACCACCTTAACGAGTTTTTGACAGGTACGTAAACGTAGGGGAATCAGTCGTCGGGGAAAATGTTTGTGCGGAACCGGCAATTTTCGGGTGTTGTCTGCTTCAGGTCGAGAAGCAGGTAACCGAAAGGTCTGCTCGTTGCATCAAAGTACACGTCTTGCAGAAACTTTGAGTTTTCCGGACACACTTGTCGAGCCAGGTGCTGCACTTGCGCGCGATCTCGCGGATTTTTGAAAAGCACGAGGTAGTTCGTGTTGTAACGAAGGGTTAAGCTTTTCGTATATTATGTAACATGTCAATGAGAAAATCTATTATCTAATGCTAATTAACTTCTTATCTCCTTATCTTGCTAACGACATTTAGAAAATTAGAATAAAAAAATGCATTATAATAACCTTTCTTATCAATATCATATTTCATATAGAATAAGATAATTTTACATTCGCATTAATCCCACCAAAAAAGGGTATTTTTCATTAAATAAAAAGGTATCAAATAGCGAAAATTCATTGATATTGCGATTAAACATAGTATAAATTCGTGACTTTTGAATATTGAACTCACGCTCAATTTAGCAATAGAAGAGTAACTGACGGTTAAATTATTTGTAGTAAAAGAATTAGTAGAAAATTGTGAATAAAAGTGTTTGTGTAAAACCGACGCATCAAAAATACAACAAAACCATCTGGTTCAAGGTTTAAACAGTAAAACAAATTGTAAGTTAACCATAAGAGAACGTATAGATAAATAATAATAAAGTATTAAAAAGTCATAAATGAAAAGTAGATTTGTTCATTACGAACCAAAAAAATCTAATCTCGTTGCGTTCAATACGTGACAGTGTTGAGCGAGATGTCTCGTTGGCCGTTTCCTTGGTGAAACATGTTTTGCGTAACATGACACTCAGATTTTTGTGGTGGCTGCCTTTGGTGAAGAGATCGACCATGACGTTGTTCAAAGATTCTCGCATGAGGTCGTCGACAATAAGTAGTTTGGTTTTTTCGGGATCGATTGAATAATCGGAGCTTTGCTGCAGGCCTTTTTTGAATTCTATCCCGCTGTCGAGTTCGTTGTAAGTCGGCTGCCACTCACCGTAGTAAAACAAAATTCTGTCAAATTTTGTATCGCAGACGAAATTCAAATTCCGAAGACACTTTTTGATAAACTGCGTCTTGCCGCAGGATGTCGGGCCGCTGTAATCATGGCTGTAAACGGGTGTTCAAACGGCAGGCTCATTTTTGCTAATAAGCAGACCGTCGTGAGCCGCGTATTTTATAACACCTTTACGGTAACCCTCTGACCCACACGTACCCATGTATAGAGAAGTATCAGAGCTCGAGCTTGACTTTGACGTCGACTTTGAGTCGTACAATGAGTCGTCTTTGTGACTCGTGTAAGACTTTAGTTCGCAACTTTCTGATTTTCTACGGCACGCCGAAAAACAACCGTTTGCACTGGCATTCGACCAGTGTACGATTTCGGTTCACATTTTTGTAAACCGGTCTTTCTAGCGCACATCGAAAAACACCCACTTGTTTTCAAAAGAATTGAAGATTACTGCTGTCAAGCTGTACGATCTATTGCTCGAGGAAGAAAAGGAGTCTGTCACGAAAAGATTTGTTAATAGACCGTCTGAATAAATTTTTGTTCTTGCAAATTGTGTTCTGCGTCTCTCTCTCTCTTATGAGTCTTTATATTAAACTAGGTAAGGATGAAATAATGATAACAACGAATCGTGTTTCACATCTCTCTTTTTTTATTCTCAGGTTTTTTGCCGGTACAGTGTGTTCGTTTCGTCGTGTTTGTTTTTGCTGACACGCTCATTTTCGTCGTAAAAAATCATCTCACTGCAAACAATCACAAACACTATGTTGTTTCGCAAAAATTCCGAGAACGACGACATGCAACTTTTGACGATCATCAGTGGATTGTCCGAACGAGCAACGAATTTCAGATTTTTCACTTGTGTCCAGCAGTGGTTCACGGCGTCGGAATGGTAATCCAGGAACTTGAGCTAGTCCGTGACGCACTGCGCTACACGCAGAAGACCCTCGAATGTCACCTTGTGCATGTTGAGCACAGTCTGCTGACCGTAGTCTGTAATCCATAAGAGGGTTGTTGTAAATATGATTTTTAAGATATATAATTGACCTATAGATACCATCTTACCATCAGTGGTTTCGACAATCACGGCTGGTTTGTCATACACCGTCTTGACGTATACCATGCACTGAGGCGTGATCCATATTTCTGGATCGCAATGGCCACTGTTGTCGAAGGCCCTCAACTTGTTTGCGTGCTTCACAATTTTGCGCCATTGGTGAATCGTCAGACTGACACCGGAACAGTACTGGCTGCACAAAACAACGCGGGGGTGCCAGGTGTTAACGTCACAGTACGAGAGCCCGCCAACCGCAAACTTTGATTTAGATTTGTTAAGTGTGTACACATGCGACGCTATTACGTTTTCAACGACCGAACTCACGATGTTACAACTTTTTACTTTTCATAATGTCCGGCATCTTCTCGGGTCGGCATTTATAACAAACTTTCCCCGCCACCGAGAGCGTCAATCATTTTTTGTTCCCCCTCCAGAAGCTATTGACGTATTTTCAGGGCATAATCCAAGGCGCAGCGGAAATTTTGATTCCTGGCGTGCTACGAACACTTTTCGTCCACCGATAGCAGCTTTTTAAAGGACGGGTTCCCTAGGTCCGTAATTAAGTTAACCACAGGAACCTCCAAAATATAGGTTAGATAGTCCCACT
Organism: Trissolcus brochymenae; assembly: GCA_030523145.1. Taxonomy (NCBI): domain Eukaryota; kingdom Metazoa; phylum Arthropoda; class Insecta; order Hymenoptera; family Scelionidae; genus Trissolcus; species Trissolcus brochymenae. The sequence continues at coordinate 4,866 of JAQQRF010001588.1, read as the reverse complement.
TATGTTCACCACGGGTGTACACCATGACAGCGCTCCTCATTATTTTTTGGAGCTCGCTGACGACGAGTTTCAGGTCTGATGTTCCTCGGAACCAACAGAGTCCGTGGTGTTTGTGCGTCAGCCAGCCGTTCTTCACCCTGGTCTCATGCGACAGCCCGTGCTGGGAAACAGGTGGTCTCACGATCCAATGGGCGGTTGCACGGCGCTCGTCCAAAGAAACCTATCTATTTGGTAATGAACAAATTTTGGTTATCCGTAAAACCCTGCATATCGATTATGAACTTTATGGTTCGCGTTTCAAGTTATGACTGCCGCGTGCAGAAAAATTTTAGTCGGCAGCGGTGGCTTTCTAGTTACAACAGTATTATTTTCTGCAACGTTTGCAAATTCCAGCGCGTAGGCTTAGCTTTATGTAGTATCGACTACATTAACAATGTCATCAGACATGACAATTCTTATACTTTCTGTTGCACCATTTACACATTTTCCGTCGAGGGTGTCAGATTTCACACAGTTTTCACACGATTGTTTTATTCATTTGCACTCATTCAATATGTGTCAGTATTCAAAATGGAGCGATCAAGTGCAGTCGACTATCTCGCGAAGCTTCTGCGCTACATTTTACCCAGGAGCGCTCATTTGCGACGAGTGTGCAGCACTCGTTTTCGTCAAGATACGTGCATACAAAGTGTCGAAGATGTTGTGCGTAAAATCAAGTACGTTGTACGCAATTTTTCGCTTCGTGAAATTGTGTACGCGAACAAAAAGTCGTGTTTTACCGGTCTCCGTCTGATGGCAATTGTCGGTGACGAACTGCGTCGCAGGCCAATCAGTTCGGAAGGTGAGATGCGTGAAATTTTCAACAATTGCGCACACGCGCGTGGTAAGTCAGATTCACCGTTCAAATGTAAAATATTTTTCCTGGATCCGATTTATCTTCTATGATTAACGTCTTTGTTCTTCGAATTTCAATTACAGGTAAGATTAAAAATGTTTTGATTAACAGTTACTTAACCTCACGATCCTTCATCCTTCAATTATTCTGCTTATTGCAATTGCTTAGCAATTGTTTGCTAAATTATTATTATTATCGCTATATGTTTTTTCAGTTTGATGCATGGTGTGAATTCTGTGGTAGTTTTAATCTATTTTATTAATCCATAACAATTGCAAGGAGACCAGTGGGAAGTTTGTCGCAATCAATTTCAGATCACACTAACGTAAGCTTTCAATTTCACACGTTTAAATCTAAGTTGATACATTTTTTCATTTCACTTAATAATTTTATTTTTTCATTTTTAACTTTCGAACAAAACATATAATACTTTAACCTTTGAGATGTCATTTAATTTATGAAACATTTATTTTGTGTCGACACAAATTGAATATTTTGTTTTGCTTATTACAGACTTTCGTTGATAACTAAATTCCATATGCCAAATGAAGTCTTTTGATAGTAAACAGCTTCAACAATATCTGTCACAAAAAATTTCTGACGCGAACGCTTTTCAAACGTTAGAAGGTATGCTTTTCAATCTTCTGTATACATGTCTCGGAGAAAAGTCTTTTAATGACAGTTTATATCATTTTTATAAGATTATTATTTTGATTCTTTTCTAACGATATGAGGCTTTTCGTTGAAAGTTTAAAACAGTATATTTTTCATTGATATTTGAAATGAATTTAGTAATACTTTTTTTATTTTTTTTTTTAGAATAACTTCGTACTTGTACAGAGATTATATTGAACATAAATATGGATCGACTTAATTGTTTTTTATGCAATTAGTTTGTTGATGGCAGGTTAACTGGTTTGGGTACACATTTCCACCAAATTCATGGATTAACAATTACTAGAGGTTTAAAAAATGATGGTTTCACATGCGCACAAGACGGTTGTGAAAGAAGATTTAAACATTTTTATAACCTGCATAAACACATTTCAAATGTTCATGTTAATCCCCTCAATCACGGACATGGCAACTTAAATCTAGAAAACTTACAGCTGGAGGGTGGTGATTCTGAAGATAACTTTCCAACTCCTCATGTTGATGACGTCGTACTAAATAATTCAGATCAGGAGCATCCTAACCTAGCAGATGAAAATAACTTAAACCTAGATGTTAATTTTAATCTGAGAATGTTTATCATTAGTATGGTTGCTAGGCTTCAGAGCCATGGTTCCATGACTGGGAGCATGATAACGTCGATTCTACAAGAGTCTAAAGAAACGGTTCTCGGTTTGCACAATTCATTAAAACCAAAAATCATGGCTAAGTTACAGCTAGGGAATGAAGTCGATGATGTCCTTCTTCGAGATATTGAAGAATTATTCCTTTTTGAGAAAAACTTGAAAAGTTATGAACAACAAATACAAGCTATGGTTGATCATTTTGGATTTATTAAATCAATTTCTATACCATTAGGAGGACGAATTGATTCAAGATTAGATCGAGACTCTGCATCTTTTGTTCCAGAAACCGTATTAGAATCGTTTCAATACGTTCCTGCTATGGAAGTTTTAAAGATGATCATATCAAATAGAGAAGTTAGAGAAGTGATTTTCGAAGAGCAGCCTTCACCGGATGGAAGATTAGAATCTTTTATCGACGGTCAGAATTTTAAGACCCATACATTTTTTCAACGGTTCAAATACGCTTTAAGGATCAAATTATACTATGATGAACTAGATATAACTAACCCTTTGGGGTCGAAAACAGTTATACACAAATTAGGTGTATTTTATTATCAGATTGATAATTTGCCCGCCCGAATGAATTCAGAGCTTGATAGCATACATGTTTTGCTGATATGCTAACATGAAAACGTCTTCAAATATGGGTTTGATGCTATCCTGGGTCCCTTTTTGAAAGACTTGAAAAAGTTAGAAAGTGATGAAGGCGTATTGATTAAAATAGAAAATAACGATTTTATTCTACGAGCAACTTTAGAAGCTTTTTGTGGCGATGGCCTGACCGTGCATGAAGTGTTCAATCTCTTAGGACCTTCTGCAAACAAGTTTTGTAGAATGCGTCTTTATTCTAGACAAGTCTTGCACGCTGTAAAATTGACAAATGGAGAAGAAAGAACACAGCAGAAGTTCATTGAACATATTGTTTTGCTAAAAAGAGACACATCGAGCAAAACTAAAACAGATACAGGTGTAAAAGGTGAATGTTGTCTGAACGAAAGTCGTTATTTTCACATCTCTCGTAACAAAATATTTAATATCATGCACGACCAACTGTGTGGAATCTGTCCAATGATTATAAAACTAGTTCTCAAAACGTTATTGAATGAAGACTATTCAACATTGAATTCTTAAATGGATCTATTTCTCAATTTAATTATGGCTACTCAGAAAGAAGAAACAAACCATCACCAAATTTTACTTTAGGAATGTTGAACAAACCAGACCACACCTTAAGTCAAAAAGCTATGCAGACATGGTGCTTGGTGCGAGCGCTTCCATTTTTATTATCAGGAAAAGTTGATGGAGAAGATGAACACATGAATCTGATTTTATCTTCGTTGCGAATAATGGAGATAATATTCGCTCCAAAATTAACTACATCACTACTACCGTATTTAAATGAATTGATAAAAGATTTTATTAGTAGTTTCAAACATCTGTTTCCAGGTGTAAATTTAATTAACAAGATGCATCATATGATGCACTATCCTGGTTGCATTTTTTGATCTGGACCACTGATTCACTTTTCGTGTATGCGTTTTGAAGCGAAACATAGTGAAGTAAAGAAAAGGGCTCAAAACGTCCATAATTTCAAGAATCCACCAAAGACCCTGATAGGAGTATCACAGAGCGTTCAATGTGGCAAATGGGGTGTAGGTGATGCAAAAGTCAACAGATTATTCATTCCAAACAATCAAACGCGATCTGTACAAATCACTTTGAACGCAGCAATTCTGATGGATCATGGTCATATAAATGACGAGAAAGTTATCAGTCCAAATTATGTTAAAATAAATGGCGTGGAATATCGTCGAAATTTATTAGTACTTCTTGAAAGTACGCCAGAGCTGATGAATTATTGCTTTTTGGAAGAATTAAAGAAATAATTGTTTTTGAATCACAGAAAGTTTATATTTTGACTTCAGTTTGTACTACAATGTGCTTTGAAACAAATTTGAACGCTTATCAAATCAACGTCAGTGATGATGATGTTTGATTTATCGAAATTTCAGCTTTGCCATTCCATAAGCCATTTTCATACTGGAGCAAACTTACATCTGAACATTTATACATCAGCCTCCGTCATATTATATTATGACGCCATGGTAAGATTTATAACTAAGTTTGAAAAATTGTATAAAGCAAACAATATCCCAGTAACTACACTTCTACCTCAACCACTGTATTCCATGAATATGTGTAAGGAAACCATTGTACTATAACTCATATTTTATGTAACTCAAATTTGTCATTCAGTAACATTTAATTAATTGTCATGTGCTCCAAAATTTGTGTTGTACACTGAAAGAAAATATTAAGAAATATAAATATGTAAATATATTAAAATTTTAATTAATTTTCAGATGAGGGTATCAACGGTAAATCTTTCTTAGATTTGTGTCAAGAAGATATGCGTTCCATGAAATGGAAACTGATGTTCTGGATGCTGACGAGCCATCAACTTTTCAATTACAAGATATTTCAAATTGAAATCTGTTTCGGCCAATATTTCATAAAAATGAAGTAATAATTTGGAGACCAACATTTGAACAGCTGATAGTTATAAATCAAAGTCAAAATTCTATTTTTTATTATGTACCACTTTTTACTAAAACATATGCTTGACCTCTATTTAAGTTTTTAGAAATTTAAGTTGCATTGAAGCTAGTTTTT
>JAQQRF010001587.1:0-10328 GCA_030523145.1 Trissolcus brochymenae | reverse complement strand
AAAACTTGTTGCAAAGAAAAAGTATTCAAACAGACCTGTTTCAACTTAATTAAACATGGTTATACATTATTATTCATGATACAGCAAATTTTTGTCTAATTTGACATGATAAGTTTTTGTAAAAATATGTATTATCATGTCAAATCATGTCAAACGTTCTAAAATATTTAATATTATAAAATGAATTTTATATACACTAATTACATTTTTTGATATGATAATTTCATTTAATATGAAATCTAACACCCCATATGAGTGGGGAATATAATTTATAATTCACACACAAAATATGTTTTTTACCTCAATACAAGATTGAAGTATTTCAAAAATTGCTGAAAATTAACTTTTCGGCAATTTTAGAATCAGACTACTCGCAGAAAAAAGATGAGGTGATACAGGGTCATCTACCGGCATAAATGTGAAACATAACGCTGTTATTTTAAATTGAAGATTTAATATGTGCATAATTTTAGCTATTACATTTTTTAATAAAAATAAACACTTATTTTTTATTTTCCACGGAAGAGAAAATAAAATTATTTTCAAAAATTTTTCAAACTAATTCAAACAAATTAGTATGTAAACACATTTTTATTTTAGCTTAATTATGAAAACCGAATTTGTTCCAGAATTACATTATTTCGTTAAATATGACAGGGCCAGAATTCATCCTAATTAGGCCCGAATTTCGGCAATTCAAAGGGGAGGTATTACATGCCAAACAAAGCCAGAATTAGTTTTTTTTTTTTTTTTTTTTCAATTTATTTTTATGGGCCTAAGTAGGGCCAAATAAGTTGAGCCGAAACAGGGTAAACCTATATTGGCAATGTACAGGTCCAACTTTGGCTTTTATGAATGCTCGATTTCATTCTGATTTGCCTTGAATTGCCGAAATTCGAAAAATGTACTAATATATTTTCCCTTAAGGCTATCTTGTCTCACTTAAAGGCATCTCTATCTTGTTGAAAAACGGTGACAATCGGGTTTTTTCAATGAACATCATTTCTAGAATGAAAATAGTAGGACAGGTTTGAAGTACTGCAACATAGACAGGCCACGGTTCAAATGTAAAATTAGTAATTTCCATTTTAATTTTATTAAATATCGACCATCTTTGCTTCGTTATGCTTGAACCAACGAGATATAGCAGAATGACGAATAAATTAATTTTATTTATGTACAAATTCTTTATAAAACATTTTAAAATTTAATTTTAATACTTATTATAATAAATACTTTATTATTGTCTCGATGAATAACTGTCTTTTAATAACCATTTAGTTTTATATCAAGATATATGTGAAACATTAATCAAAGGACGTGCAAGTAACCCGAACAAAGAACATGACGAAGCAAGATTATAAACGCTGAGACAAGAAGCGCTGCGGGACCATATATACGCGAATGTCATATTCTCACTCTTTCTGTCACTCTCTAAGCTTAACAGTTTGATATTAGAGGCAGAGAGAGCAAAAGTCGAACTGAAATGTTCTTTCTTGTGCGTGTTAGCAGCACTATCAAACGACCAAATGCCGAAAAGGACAGAAGTGAGCTAAAAAACGATATTTGATACGCAACCGTTGTGAACGGCAGTTTATCAAATGCTTACTTAATTTTGGAGCAAACTAGTTTGTTGTCACGTTGCTGGTGCGCCATTCAATTATGCAACGTTGATCATAAAGATAACAATAGCTATAATTGAATAATTTTTTACTTATAAATAAAATTTTTTCTCTATGTATTAAAAATAAAATTTTGCTTTTGTAATAAAGCATTTGAATCGTCTTATGAAATGAACAAAGACACTACAAAACATTTTCAAACTTGTGGGAACGACCCAAAACATGTTCATTATATAGAAAAAAGATACGTATCATATGATAAAATTTTCAAGATAATCCAAAATTTTGTCAATTAACATTTTTATTTATCTTTCAATAAAGCACAGATATTGACGAAGCCACAAGACCATTTTCTTTTGGTTAATCATTTATATTTATTGTCGCACTTTGAGAACAGATAAATCATTCAAAACTACCTTTCTCACTCACATTAAAAGTGAATCATTCGTTCTTTGAAAGTGATTCCGAAAAGTCAACTTTTTCACATTATTGGAACACCTTATAGCACCCTTATTCTGATTAAAGGTTCATTCAAGATGAATATTTCCGTACTTATCAATACAACAAAAAAAAACAAATATTGATAAATAATGCTCAGGAATTATGACTTTTCGATAATTTTATTATAGTTTTGATCTTATAGTTTTATTTTACCTAATACAGTAATTTTCAACCGTATCAATAATGTTCGGGTTATAAATTCATATACATGGTGTGTATATATAATATATATTATATGCGCTACTATATAATATATATTATATAGTAGTAGTAGTACTACTACTACTACTATCAAGTATATGTATGCAGTAGCATCTCTTCATCAAATTTGATACTAATGCACTCTAAATCCTAAAACATTATAGGGTAGAGAAATGGGGGTAACATTTTGTAACGAAAATAAGCACTTTTTTTTTGGAGAGTTCTTGGACAAAAGAACTCAAATCGAAGAACGACGCCGACATACATAATACTACGCAAAAAAACGGAAACAAAGCGATAGTTATTAAAAATTATATTACAAGAATTAGAGTTTCTACTTTCTGCCATTAGGGGGCGCTAGTTTCATAGAATTTCAATTTTTAATTTTTTTTAGTTTTATTCGTACTTTAAAAAAATTAAAATTAATTAATTAATTAATTAATCAACTATTTGCAATCAACCTTATTTCTATTAAGGTAATTGAAATTTCTTTGAATTTTCATCAAAATTTATTTAAATGTGTCTAAAATTTTACATTATACAAAATTTGTTCAAATTTTTCACAAATTTCAACACTTTCTTTTGTTTTATACTTCTTTTTCTTTTTTACTAATATTTTTGATAGAATATCACAAATATACTAGATTCTTGTTATTTATTCTAATTTTGCATCCGTGTCATTGGTTTTCATTCGATTTTATCAAATTTTTGAGGTTATTTCAATTTTAAACCGGAATTCAAGGGAAATTTAGATTTCTTTGTTAACACATTGGGTTATCTAGCCTTAGTACATGTTGTTAAACGAATTATAACATTACTTTGAGTATATCTTTAATTTTCTGTCGTGACTACGAATGTTTCAGCATGACTAAGAAATTTCTACTATAACTAAAATATTTTCAACGTGACTAAGAAATTTAAAAAAAAAATACATCGAAGTTTTTCAAAATTTTTCCGAAATTAAATTTTTTTTAATTTTTCAAAAATCAACATTTTTTTGAAATTTGGCTTACATCAAAATTTTTCCAAAAATTTTTTTCAAAATTTATCTAAACTTCAAGTTTTCTTGAAATTTTACCTAAATGTAACGTCCTAATTAAGTTATCCCTATTAAGTTATCCTAAATTTAAGGGGAAAAATAACAAATCTACAATACGAACATGATTAAAACAAAAAAAAATCAATTGAAAGGTCTTACAATACTTTGGTGTGCAGAAGGTTCGTCGAATGGCTCCTGGCGGGTTGCGCTGTATTCACCACACAAACTTGCATTATAGGAAAACTTGTTAACAAACGATCGGAGAACTTTACAATTATTTCGAAGTCGCGGAGATGTAAGTTACTCGCACACAGGAGACTTGTGACTGACTGATCGGATGTTTCTGGGGTCTGGTTTTAAATATTTATATAATAGATAATATCTAATGTAGAGATGAGTCTAAGCATTTGGAGCAATAAAATTGAGATTCGTAATGTACATGTTTTCAGTTTTATGACTCTTTTTTTGGTGTGGCATTTCTCGTGGTCAAATATTAGAAAATGCCTAAAACTGTCTCTAATCTATGCGTAGCGGACCGATTTTTACGACCGTCCGGAGTCATACTTCTATTTCTTCCGGCTGTTGATCTACGGAGGCAATACTTATAGTCAGCTGATTATAGATTTTTATTATTTTAATAGATAATAAAATTTTCCTCAAAAATGAAAGAATGTATTATTTCATAAAAATTCACAAATGCATTACCTCTAAGATTATCGGCTATATTTTCATGGTGTTACTTAATTATTCCCTATTTTATTACTCAGAAAAAAAATCTATTGAAACTTAACATAAAAATTCCTAATTGTTAATATAAGTATTTCGCGCAGTTACAAAACTGAAAATTCTTTCAGAATTTGTTGGCAAGTTTTCCGAAATCAAATTTTTTTCGAAATTTTTCTCAAAATTAAAAAAATTTTCAATTTTGAATTTCAATTCGAATCGGAGTTTGAGATTAAGCAAAAATAAATTTATCCCTAAATAACTGAACTGTTCGTTTTACAATTTTTCGATATGAAAATGTCTTCAAAATGCCTAAAAACACACGGCTCTGCGACCGATAAAAACCGAAGTCGGGTTCTGCGACCCTTTTTGTATTTAGCTGGGGCACTTCGACCCGGTAGCTGTATTTTTTGGCGTAATTAGGCGACCATTTGCTTGGCGTCTCGTCGGGGATTCCGCTGGCATCTACTCTTTCTGGAAGCTTTCAGAGAACTGAGGAGTGGGGCGCCCAGCTGCCTAGCAAGAGTGGTGCTCCGATTCACCACCCTGCACTATGACAGTCGAGTCATAGTGCAGCCGATTCACTCTCAGCTTCCAGCGCTGCCGTGAGATGACATTAGGGGTGCCATTATTTGACAGATATAATGTAATTGATCCTAACTTATCTCTTTGAAATTATCAGAATATGAACTTCCGTTAATATTGAATGAATAAAATAAATAAAGCCTTTACACTTTAGTTTCGTCATCAAAAATAATAGTGATTTTGAATATTGTCAATTAAATATCTTCTTATTTTGAAACATAATTTGAAAGTATCTTGAAATGATTTGATTACTTTCATAGTTTATTTATGTCTATTCCGAATTAGGTACAGTATCATAATTATTAGTTGATTTGAACATTTTTAAATAATCATCGAGAATTTTCAATTGTTTTGTTATTTCTTTTGTAAAGCAATTTTTTTTATTATTTTAAATAATTCTTCAATCGGTGCTGATTCGTCAAAAGAATAATAAATAGAATCAATAAATCTATCAGACTTCATATATTATTCGTCAACTGAATTAAAATAATAATTAATGTGTTTCAATAACTTATGTTTATGATTATTCGAAAAATTAAATCTCAAATTATTGAGAAATGAATTATCATTAAAATTTAAAAAATTTGATAAAGCGCTTTTACTACTCAAATAAATATACAAGGTGTCCCAAAAGTCCCAGAACGGACGAATATCTCGAGAAAAACACCTTAAATTAGACAAATGCAAAAACACGTGTCCAATATTTATTGAAGACCCATCGATTGACACCACCCTCAACCCTTAACTTTAACCATTCTCAACCCCACACTGGGGGCGGGGGTCATGGCGACATTACATTCTTAAATGAGAACTTCTATTTATTTTATCTGAATTTTGATGAAAAAAGAACATGTTAAATATCAGTTGATAAGCTGTTGATCAACACTACTTACGATTGTCTACCCATAACCTCCACGTCTAACTTCTACACTTAAAAAAAAAGTGCTGGTAGCAACTGAAATTCATTTGAGCCAAGTTCATATTGGACTCACATACGTTTGATACCAGTATGCGTTTGCAGTAATCTTTAATTTCAGTAGTGTTAATCAAAATCGTGAACTTGATTCAACTCCACGAGTTATAAAACTAAAAAAATGATGGCTTGAATTAACTTTTTACGAATTTTAATCAAGTAAATAAGGTTTTTTGAACCAGAAGATGTCTTTTATTAATTCAAGTTAAATTTTATCTTGATAGTTTTTTATATTGCATAAGCAGAAAAATTAATATTCGGTATTTGTTTTATTTATCTATTAAATTTTTTTAAATTAGATTTTTTAAATAAATCATTTCATGTTTTGTATAATTCTGCAACACATAATCATATAATTATTTTTAAAGTACATATGAAATACGCCAATTTGAATAACACATGTCAGAAAAAAACGCACTTCGGTGGATTCGAACTTACAACCTACCTAACATATAAATCATAACGCAGAGACCTTAACACCTAAGCTATTACTACAATGTCTACTCGGTCAAATTATAACGAGATTATATTATATTCTCTTATCAACTTGATAATAATATTGAGAGAAAATTATATAGTAGAAAATATAAAAAAATTGTATTAGCAGTTGAAGAGAATTTTTAGTAAACTATTATTTTATCTGATTAATAATATTATAGTCTAAAGAAATATAAATTTTATAATAGATAATGAAAAATTACTGATATTTTAGGGAATTAAAATATCATTATATATTTATTTTAAAAAAATATGAAAATATAAAAATAACGCCAACAGTTAAACGGTTAAAAATAAACGATATCATATAATTGAGTAATTGTATAAATTTTTTTTATTTATAACCAAAAATATATTATACACGCGGTACAAATAATTTTTCTTTTATAAAGTAAAATGGAAGTGGCTTATAATGATATAGTTGCGAAACAGAAATAAAACCTAACTCTCCAAGACATGTTACATCGTACGCGTCGAAATGATCACAAAATTCGTTTGTTATAATCTCAAAATAAATGAAAAATAACTCGTTACTTTTATTAATTAAAATGTTTTTGATTTTCCCAAACACTGGAATATCGTTAAAATTAGATACCCATAAAATTTTATTGTGTTCATATTTTGTTCCTTGAACACTTGCCCAGTTTACGTTGATGAAATCATTCTTTTTAAACGCATCTTTAATATTGGAATTCTCATTAAAATTACTGCTTATATCACGAAAATCAAATGCACTGTATGGCCCATATATTAAACGGTCATCGAATCCTCTTTTTGCTATCATTCTTTCGCAAACGCTTAACTGATTTTTAGATGACACACTGTAACTTATATTTTTACGACATTTTATCACATTTGCGTAGTCTTTAATTCGTTTATGTCTACCTTCAGCATGAATACAACATAATGACCAAACAGGCCCTAATTTTGACATTATACGCGGATAGTGCAATAAGAAATGAAATTTAGGGCGCAAATGATCATTGAATAACTCGATATATAGCTCGTGATGTTGCGTGATCTTTTTTTCCAACGTGATGATTGTTCGCTTATGAACATGGCTTTGTAATAAGATACATGAAATTTCACGCAAAATAATGAACAATTTCCAAGCTTTACTTTTTTTCGAAACAAGATCGCCAATCATGAACGGTAGACAATTTATTAGACAAAGCATTTCACTCGCCGAAGAAACAAAATAACCCGTTTTTAAGTGTTTGTCGGTAAACGCAGGAATTTTTTTTACACTAGTATTGGAATAATCAAAGAATCTGATGCGATTGTTTAATGTATCCAATGTTATGGACTTATCAACCTTTATGAGATGTTTAATTATTCGAGGAATCGCATATCGAGCCACGCCCTCATATAAGTCGTGCATTGAATCAGCATACAAATTTAGTGTTACATGAAATGTAGACAACTGATGAAAAATGCTATCACCTTTAACTCCGTTTTTACAAGAAATTACATCTTCGTTATAGTTTTGTTTTGTGCGTATTTGAGTTTTGTCTTCGATGGTTTGTGTTTGACATACCGTTTTAGTACATTGGCACATTCTACAGTAGTGATTACTTGTAAAACCTGTCGTAAATCCGAACAATTCATTTAATCCTAAATTATCGCCACTTAATAGACCAAGAAGAAAGTAAATTTGAATTTGACCATTTTCAATATTTATCGTGATTCCATTTTCTTCAAGATATTTAAGTTCTTCAATTACAGGTCTATAAACGTTATAGATTCCATGCTGCGATCTATCAATCGAATTATGAACTTGACAAAGAAAAATATTTTCTAACATAGATTTGTACATCGGAGGGATAGCCGCTATTTGATAATATACTGGTCCAATTTTGTTAACTGATACGTTAGATCCCAAAGGATTATTGACTTCCAAATCATCACAAAATAATTGCAATGGAAAAACATTTTCATGATTGCAATTACTTAACATGTCTTTCCAACAGTCACTGTTAACAAACGAAGTGACTACGTTTGTTTTCGATTGTTCGTCTTTTATATAATTATATATAGTATGAAATACACCAGGGAGCTCTAAAAATTGTTTTAACACTAATCGCATTGGTATAAACTGTCCAGTCGCATTTTTAATTTCTAAAATGACTTTATTCGTTTTTTTGCAGTTATCGTTATATGTTCCAATAAAATAAGTTTGCGGTGATATATAATATGAAGATACTTTCAATTTTTTTTCGCGTAAATATTCATTTTTGAATTCAGCAAAAGGATTTTTAATTGCGTTTATTAATTCGTTTAATTCTCCATTTGAAGTTTTTAGTAAATCGGGAAACATATTTTCAATGACATTAATACTGTATGCTGAAATTACAGCTGATAAATTTTGTACTATCGTTTGAATTAGAGCCTTATTGACATTAGGAATAGCGTAAAGTTTTGCAATGAACATCAATTCTGCATTAGAAATTGTTTCTTTTATTACATTTATATCTATATTATTAGACACTACAAGACTACTTTTAAATTGTTCAGAACGATCGGATTGAGAACAATTGTTGACTTCGCTTGACTGTAAACGACAGTTTTCACATTTCTGATAATTTTCTGATTGTAAATAATTTTCAGCTTGCGGTACGAATGTTTGCGCTATATTTGAATCTAAATCATGGCTAGATAATTTTAATTTTTTAGGCGAATGAAAATAATCTGATTGAGCAGTATTCAACTTGGATTCGACACTTTGCAATGGAACCTGAACTTCAACGTTAGTCTCTTTGAAATGTGTTTTTAAATGATTGAGAAAAACATGATAATTGGACAAAATCGCTCCGCAGTTACTTTGTTGGCAAATAGTTCTTTCTTTAAATTGAAATTTGTGTTTTAATTTATTATGAGCTATAAATTCTATATAATTCTTAGATTTCAAATCGCAGTACGTACAACAATACTCCATTTTAATCGTTCTAATAGTTTTAAGTACCGAATGAAATCAAATAAACTTTGTTCACTTAAAATAAATAAATACTTTTTATTAATACTGACTTCAATATTGCTTTTCAGTCTTATTTTCATTCACTTATTTGTTGTAATAATTTTGCAACATGAGGTTTTGAACAATCGTACGCAGTCTTCAAATTAAACAGTCCTAACTGTAAAAGGAGCCACACTTGCTCACATTCGACGGGATAGCTAATGTTTAATGTTTGAAACATTTTAAAACAAACATCCAACGCTCGCAACGGCGAGTCGAAACGGAACCTCACTTTATCAACTACAATGTAGAAACTATGAAGATCTTTCAGAGAATTGCCTAATCCAAGTATGTACGGTTGTACAGTGAATCCTTTTTTATGCATTTTATTTTCCCTCTCACGATGAATTCCGTCGATGTCACCATGATTCTTGGAAAAAACAGTACAATTTCGATTAAAGTGTTAGTTAATCAATTATTAAATAAACATAATATAACTTGTTTGAAATTAATTTCACAAAAAATTGTTTAGGAATGAAAATCTTAGCCAATTATACTAACTTGAACGTGAATCACAAAACCCTCTTGACTTTCTTCAGCGGATGGTTTCCAATTTTTTCGTGATTTTGATGACCTGAAACTACTTCTTGGAGGAACCAAATATGGTAATAGTAACATTTGTACGAAATTGCGACACTCTGCAACAGATTGAAAATAAAATGTTTAACTTGAAATGCTTAAAAAGCTTCCTCTACAGATGGTTTATTGGTAACTATAGGATTATATTTAACCAATGAAATATAATTGTAAAAATTGTTTGTGATATGGTGCTACACGTTTACCATCGTAGATAAATACGTTCAGCTGAATTAACAAAACTTTTTACACAATTGATGGAAATTTATCGATTTCAATTAAATATCATAAATAAATTGCATAAATAAAGTCTTACGGTGACTGAGGTTATCTTCATCTAATAGTTTTACTATATCCTTCTCTTTTGCATTTTTTTTGTTGATAATAAAAATTTTTTCGAAGAAAGTCGCCCAGCTTTGAAGAATTTTGGTTGCGCAAAATATCTCCGAATAGTCAATTTCAATAAGAGTATATCCTAAAGAATGTGTTAAAACAGGATGTTATGCCTAGTCTACTAGGGTATAAAATTGGCCTTTAATTTGGTTTTGTTAATTAAGTAAAATTTATTTAAGTCACTAGGCCGTTTACAATTAATGT
>JAQQRF010001586.1:0-21205 GCA_030523145.1 Trissolcus brochymenae | reverse complement strand
AATTAATAAAAACAAGAGCGCAACCGAAAATCGACAGTTCACACCAAATCCACCGTTAATCTCAGCTCGTCCCTTTGATTAACGATTCGCGAAAATTGTGAACAGCCAAGTGACTGAAATAAATATTTTAAACGAAAATCGGTCCTTACCATAATAACCCGGCTTAAGCATAACACCCTCACGTCTTACAAAATTACCCCCAATTTCAGCGGCAGCAACATGGCATACGTCTTGCACGTGCCTCACAATACAACAGTAAAAACGTCGCCGTTGAGATCGTGGCACAAAACCCCAACTACGCGAATCATACGCGACAGAGTAACCTTTCATTTGCCCGAAAACCTCCCTTTTCAATTTTTCAAGGTCCCGCTTCACAACCCCAACTGCTGCAGCACTACCAGCATCCGCAGCCTCATCATCTGAGGCTGGAATCGAATGGGGCCTCGTTTCGGGGGCCTCCTCCACGAAGCTTCCAAGAGTCTCCTCCGTGGGCTCTTCAGGGGCTTCCACCTCCGAACTCTCCGACACCTCAACCTCCGTGGAGAATTCGGCTGGGGCAGCTGATTCCTCGGAGATGTCTTCCTCCCCATGTATGGACAGACGGAACATGGTAAGCTTCAATTAAAACCTCGCTGGAAAGAAGTAAAGGAACTCACTCAAACAACACATAACTAACTCAAATAAAAAATAACAGCAAATAAAAGGAAGGAAAAACTCACCAATTATGTCTTGCAAGGAAACAACTTCTTCCGATAGCTTATCAATAAGCTTTACCAGATCACTTTTGTCCATTTTGATTAAACGATGCCGTCAAGTCAGCGAATACAGAAAGAATGACCCATCTGCAACAATGTAGCACTGCGACGAGTCATTATCTTAGAAACTTGACCCTTAAGAATTTCTAAACAAACTCTTGAGTTGACTTCGTTTCAATTAATTTAGTACAAGAAAATATATTACAAAATTTTATTTCAGAAACAAAAATCGAAGTGAAAAAAGCAAAAAAAAAAATGAGCAACAACCCCGAACCCTCTTCTAAATTTTTCTCTTCCATAATTTGTTTCAATTTGAAATTAATATGAATAAATACGGCAAATTTTTTTATCTAAAAAAAATATACAACATAATTTTATTGAATCAACTCTAAAAAATTATGTGCCCACAAACAAACTTTTGCATGTATTTTTTTTCTCTTTAAAAAACCATTCGATTGACAATAAAAATAAATACAAATCATTTTTTCTCCTCTTTTTCTCTCATTCTTATATAATAATTTATATAATCAATTAGAACCTAACAATTTATACAGAAATTTTGATTTCAAATTGCCTGCAAACGAAAAACATTCATGTATCGAATTCCAGAAAAGAATATATACTTATTTTCAGGTCACCCGTATATTCACATATTTATTAGCCACCCTATATTAAGAAGCAGACGAAACGGCAGATTCAAACGCGCGCGCAAACCGCACCGCCACCTTTTCGCTAATCGCAAACTGTATTATATCGATTTTAAATTCTATGCGCTACCAACTTGAGAAAAAAACCCACTTCTAAGACTTGACCCAACCTTTTCTTATAAAAACAAATGTCCCCACAGCAAAATAGTCCCTACACAACTCAAACACAACTTAAAGCTAAATCATATGACCAAAATCGGAAAATAAATAATTTATACATACAAATTACATCAAAACCCTCTTCTTACAAACCTCCTCACATTTTTAAAAGTTTTTAGTAATAAAAAAAATTGGAAATTAAGTAAGAAATTTGCGTAAGAAGGGCACGTGTTTGTCCTTAACCGCGATTATTATTTGATTTTATTTTATCTTTACTAGGAAAAATTATGTCGCAAGCTCTACTAGAACAGCTTTACTGCGTTAGGCTGAAGCAGCATTTGCTATTCTCGAAGAGGAAAATTTTTTATTTTAATGTGGATATCCAGAGTGCCCAGTCATTGGAACCACATTCACCGAATATCACGCATACCATTCAGAAGACGACTTGGAAAGATTGACTTGCAATAACTGCTTCAACGAACCACTTTTTGAAATACGACCTACTTTCGATTGCAGCAACTGCGTATTAGACTTCCTAATCTACAGAAACGTCCCGTATCATTCAGACCCAATTATTTTAGAAGAATTCGTAGAATATGACTAACACCATGGTTCTAGTCAAAAATATTTGACACGTGTTTTTTGCCATTGAAATTAAGGAGTCGAGTTCAGGGTTTCTGGACGTAGTTTTGTCTGAGGAATCTATTTCCGTGATAAAAAGTGGAAGTTCTTATTTAACTTTTCAAAGTTTTCCCCGCACCATCTCCAAGGGATAGGGGAGGGGGCGGAAATAGTGTCAATGAATAGCTTTAAAAAAATATTTTATAACTGTCTTTTTGTTTTCAACCATGTTTAAAAAAAATCTAGCTGCAGATTCGGAATTCTGAGAAGAAAACAGGCTACAGAATGTTGAGCAAGGTGTGATTTAAAACCTGTCAAACCCATAAGAATGCCATATTTGTTAAGTTCCATAAAGTAACCTTCGTGTTTTAACTTTTATTGTGTTGTCAACTACGTTATTTAAAAATCTAGCTTCATATTCTGAATCCTGAAATCACGCTAGGGAAACTGTTTTCTTAGGTTAACGAAATTTTGTGTTAAAAACGTTCAGAACTTCAGCTCTATAGTAAGTGAGTAATCTATGATGATACATTTTGTAAGAATTATCCGAATCGGCTCGGAGATGCGTACGTAATTTTTAGTAGCCCCTTGGAGCGACTTTCCGCGCTTTTCTTGCATTCATGTTTCATTAACAAATTGTATTTAATATAGACGTAGAGTATTTCACCTTGAATATCATTTCTATTTGATAATGAAAATTACGCAGTATGTAACAATATTAAGATGCATTAATCAAAACTAAAATTTCGAGCTAAACTGAAATTTTAGAGGAAATTAGAATTTTGAAAATTACCAAAATCAAAATAATAACCGAAAACAAAACAATAGTTTTAGACCCAAAAACGACTATACAAATAATAACCTGATGGCGATAATTCCTACGCGACGATTACCAACAAAACCGTTTTTTGAAAAGAAACCAACGCCTAAACAATAACTATGCCCGACAGAACAAATATTTGCTAAATCAACAAAATTTCAGACCCGACAACCATAACAACTACCATTTAAATTGAAATAACTGTAACTGAAATTACAACCAAAACCCGATCAATAATAACCGAGATGAAAGTAAGTATGCCATATGTTTATGGCAAATGTTCCACTATCGTCACTGATCCTCCACTGAACCCACCAAAAGCCTAAACAATAAAAACAGAAATAAAAATGGCGAAGCGGAAACGCATAAAACATACAAAAAAATTCGATCCAATCAAGTAACAGAGAACCTTAGAAAAAATTTGATTTGAACAAAGATAACGAATCTGACGATACGTCGTTGACATCGAAACAAAACGCGCCTGAAAAAAGAGGATGGCCCAGAAAAAACCTGAAACCCCGCCAAGAAGACAACAGTGAAGAAAGCAACAACGAAGAAGGCATATTCAGACGACCATACCCTGTAACAAGAAGTCAATCTAATGGGACACAAGAGAACAATTTCTCGAGATCTAGACAAGAATCAGATCCATACGCGATAGAAACAATTATAAAGCCAAATATCCCCATAGAGTAGTTCCATGGAGACCCGCAACCTAAAAATTCACCGAAGCGGAACCCTATAAACACGAGAATAAATTTAAAACCAAAATACCACCTTTAAACCACGATGACTTTTGATCCGCTTGACTTTCTCTACAACATACTGAAATTTCAGACGATTTGACTGAAAGCCATTTCCCATTTGATTTGTGCAGGGTTCTTTATGACAATAATTTTTGGTTATGGTAGAATAACGTGTTGTAATTCTTCTTCGCTTAGGAGAGCTAATTTTGCACGATTTCTGTGTAAGTTTTGCTCTTCTCCTTCGACATCTAGTATCGGATTTCCGCGGGAAGTAATGTCAATTATACAGAATGGGCCGCCATAGTTTTCTTCGATTTTTGTTATTCTTTCGCTTCTCAATTCCAACATATAATCTGTGACTTAAAAATTTACGATTCTTACTCTGCGATCATAATAAAAATTTTTTTTTTCTGAGGATTGGTTTCCGCATATCAATTTAGAAAACCAAAATTTTGTGCTCGTCGAAGGGGTCGAATTGTATGATATTGATGCCAGTTTGGTTCGCTCGCAACATAATATTTCAAATATTACGTCAGTTTAAGGTGCGATCTTTTTAGCAATCCATTGAATCCAGGCCTGTACGGGCTGCAAAGTAAAGTCTTATTTAAAAAATTTCTATTAATTGTTTGTTGAAATTGCATATAAAATACTGTAAGAATCAACCTTAGAATTCCAAATTGACAAATAAAAGAATGTGCGAATGCACGTGCAATTTCACGTGATGATGCTTTCACAAGAGGAACCACAACTAAATATTTACTTAGTGCGTCTTGTATTATTAAGAGATATTAATAATATGTTTAACTTTCAGGCACTCGTATACAGCAAAAAATGTCTAGGGAGACCTTTTCGAGAGTATCAGAACAAGTGTCTGTGTTTATCATAGGAGTATGCTTTTTTAATTTAGACGCCTCGAATTGTTGACACAAGTAACAATATTTTTTAAAATCGGTTATATAGTTTCCCATGTTTTTCTAATAGAATTTCCTCGAAATTTTGTGATACGTGGTTTTGACTCCTGGATGGCCATTTATTTTACTCGCCTGGTATTCTTCTATTATTTTAAGACGTAATTCTGGAGGTGGTACAATCACGGGTTTATCGCAAAGAATGAATAATCCGTGTGTTCCGCGTAAAGTTATGCTTATTGTGCTTTCCACTGTTTGCCATACTTATTTTCTTAAAAAGCTGACTTGAAAAATACTACGTTGCCGTGTTCTTGTATTATTGTCTGATCTGCCTCAACTCTCGTTATTGAATTTGATGCTTTTATCATTCGGTATTATAAATTCGGTATTTCAGAAAAATCATATGATAGTGATAATGAAAAATTATCGTGAGGCCTTGATTTTTTCAACACCGGTTTTACAGATTTTGTTTACACAATGAATTTATCGCGTAAACCTTTTCCAAATTTTCTAAGAACTGTGTGCTCAATCGTACTGCTTTTTTCGTAATTTAGATGCACGCCTTTAATTGTACACACAGCTCTTGTCTCACCAGATGCGTTGCGCACGGTATACGCGTACGCTGTCGGGCCGATACTGCAGAACATGGTTATTTGCTCACCCTCAGCGAGTTCGGAAACCATGTCCCCTAGATGCATACCCGTCAGAATTTCGCACACCCCTGGTTTGCTGACGTATAACGTAAAATCAGTATCGAAATACAGACAACGATCCTGTAACAGCTCTAGGTAGCTGTACAGCTTGAGACGAGCTTGAGTCGTTGTGTAACAAGCCAGGACCACATGTGTAATTGCCTGCACTTCGACAGCATCGTCAACGAGTTTCGATGTTAGAGATATAGCGTCGTCGCTGATAGGGAGAAATCCTGACACTATTGAACGACAGTCAGTGAGAACATAGATCAATTCTTCCCAAGATTTAACTATTCGTGTTTTGCGCAAATTACAACGCTGTCCTAATTTTCCCCACATAGAATTCAGACCTAACTTTGCTACTGACCGTAGACCCGGGTTTTTAAAAATTTTTTCTTTGTCGAGCTGAATGTTTTCGGCCTTCAAGTAATCGGCGATGTAAGCAGCCTTGGCCTCGTCGGTGATACAGCTTTTAGGAAAATTGCTAGAATCTTGTTGTATTTTAAAAAAAGTATCAATGTACTGAGCAAACAGACCGCCTTTACCGCTCGACTTGTCGTAACAAGTTGTCTCGTACTTCCAGTTTTCCTAAAGAACTAAGAGAAGGTTCCTAAAGAACCAGAACTCCTAAAATTTTGTAATCCCTCTGCACCGCATGACGCAGCTCGTCTGAGACGTAAGTGCCTTCGAACCATCGATCTTTCTCATCCTTATGTGTGCACGGATCACGGTTTATGTGTTCAGCGCAAGTTTTACCAAGTGCAAAGATGAGTCGGCCGCACATACGCACAAGTAGAACAGGGTGTAAGAGTCTACGCGGTGCGAGAAAGCGACAACTAACGAGACCCTCCACACGTTTCAGACTGTTATCGCGTCCCACGAGCTCTAGACATTCGTCACCGATTAGTATTCTAGGGTGTCCTACAGGGTAATTCCCGTACTTGCACACCCAAAGGTACAAGCTACAAATGTCTGAAAACTTGATTGTTTCATCACCTTGAGGTTCGTAAAACGTAGCCATGATAGCTACATGACCTCCGAAAAACGTATCACGAAGGTTAAGAGCGTTGGTCAGATATCTGTCCACTGAGTGCAGAATTTTTTTTACGTCGTCATTGGTTTTCAAATATTCTCTGAGCACTCCCACTCTTCTATGAGTCTGTAACCAGCGTCTTTTATACGCTGAGAAATTGCGCACGTCCGATCGTACTGTTCATCCAAACTTTCATAAACGATTTTCTTCTCTTCGTCGAAAGGACATCGGGCGCGTTCGGCCCGGAAACATTTTGGACAACCGTGTTAATAACAACCCTGAATCTAGTAAACCGTGTTTTTAGAGGGACCAAAACCATCAACGAGAACACCAATGGTGATGCGAATTTCACGACCACGAGCTGTGTGTCTGATCGTAACGCCATCAGCTCTTTCACGCAGCGCCAGCCATTTCAGAGCCAAGGGTGACTAACAATCTGCGAGTCTGTATCTTTCATGAGGGATCAGACCGATAGTGTTTGGCGGAAGAAAATTTTCACGGAGAATCTTGTTGCAGGCAGATGTGATTGTACACGCTTCCGTGAAGAGACAATCATCTCCGATATCGAGCAAAATTTTCTTGAACCCAAGGCAAGCCATCCTCAAAATCGTCACATCCATTCTACAATAGTGGACAATTTCTTTTTGAAAGTTAGATAGGTAATTCTGTGAAAAAAGTTCATCGTACCAATCGTTGAATTTTTTGTTCTCGTCAACAGTCATCCTTCCAGGAAAACAAAATTTCAGGCAATGGGCCAACGTAATTCTGGTTTGCGAGTGTATTGACAAGATGTGGAAAGTAACCCTTTTCTTGGGGAAAGCCGAAAGCTTTAGAAAGTTTGCTGAACGCCATGTGGAAATAATTCGACTGTCGATAAAAATAATTTTTTCTGCATAAGTCATCTGGATGATTCTTGTACTATTCAAAATTAGTTTGGGAACATCACGGTGAGTATTGATAATATGACGCAGTATGAAAACTGCATCATAGGCCTTGGCATTGTGGGCTATACAAAAAGACGTATACAAAAAGACGTATACAAAAAGACGTTTTGAAAGACGTATTTTCACAAAGAACATGATGGCAAAACTCTTTTACAGGATCTGTGGAAAAAACGTGTTCGCGATTGTTACACGAACGACACCAATGTAACAAATCGTTGTCTTGGATACACAGTGTGCAAACCTGCTGCACAACACATAGCGTCGGAACGTGCTCGTAGCCCGTATCAAAACCCTCAAGCAGGATGTCTTGGCGAGCCTCAAAATCGTAGAAAACGTAGAGGAACGTATCTGACGCGCCACGATTGTTTTTTGCTGGCTGCATGTAGCAAAGATGTTTTTCTAAATTCAGTTTTTTGTTACATGTGAAATATTTAGATAAGCCACATTTATGAGGAGTGTCATTCCACAGCTTTTTCATGCACAGACGACAGAGTTTGATGGAATCGCATACGCTTTTTGACGCGGCGAACGAGTCAGCACACTGGTGTTTTTCAAAACATCGTTTTCCAAAGAAATAACGACGACAATCACCGCACCTAATTTGTGGCAAGGTTTTGCAATGCAGGGATAAGAGACATCGTGAGCATTTCATAACTCATCGGTGTTTTCCAACCTCTCTGAATCCTGTATTACAAAGTTCACAATAGTTGCGAACACCTAGTGCTCCCGTTACGTTCAAAACAGGTTCAAAATGCCGAGTGTCTTCGTAATACAGGATGTACAGAGTATGTGCTATGCTGCCAAAGACTAGGCGCGTTTCATCACGACCGTCAAAAAAGGTCGTCTCATTCTTCCGACCAAAAGACCTGAACGTAAACACGACAGCCGGTGTTTGTACTAAATCAAATCGTCTGCAACAAGCGTCGCTCCGTAGATTTGATTCGACCCACCTAGGTCCATCGTTTTACCAATATTGCCTTCTCCCATCGAGATGTTAAGTGACGTTCCAAACTTCCTAACTACTAGCAACAGACCTTGGTACTAGAGAGTGAAAAAATCCGATTGCTCAGTGCGCTTTACGGACACACAGGGTACTCAGTCGTTTCTCACCAAGTGATGAAACTCCTACGGGGAACCACGGAAAGGCGACCCGGCGAGACCATATTACTCGCCTCGCTGTCGCCAATCGAGAGGGTATTATTCAATTACAACCACAGGCCACTCGTGTTCGAGGCAAGTGCCTGGGTCTGAGTACTACAAACATCTGATCCTCTTGCGGCTTTCAGACGTTTGCCTGTCCTCTATATTACCCACCTTCGGAACCCAACGGGGAGCCAATGAGGGGGAACGAACCGAGTGTACTCTTACTCCCAGGGATGTATGGTCATCCAAATGCACGTGTTTACCATGAACGTTCTATTAGGAAAACGTGTGACCTTCAACGTCTTTCATTTAGCTTGACGGTCTGAGTCCGATAAGTTCTGTCCGACAAGTGAGCCAGGACCATACAAGGTATGAATGACGTCTAGAGTGGTTAGAGGCTATATGTCGCTTTTCCACCCTCACTAGCCGGCGCAAGTTATGAATCGTGGTTCATTGGTCGACTCCTCCAAGTTAACCCGACTTTTTATGCTGTAAGAAAACTTGTTTGAATAGTGGTGAAGAACTCACGACTACTTTCCTCCGAAGAGGTAAAATGATTCTGTGCAAGTTAGGGGTCATCATGTACGATGAACTAGCTGCTGCTATCTCTTCCTGCATGTAGACTCAACGGAACCCGTTGTAACAAGGTGAATGAGTCTTTCAAAAACTTTCCAAGTTACTTTGTTAACTACTTAGGGATGTTAGGAGCGTCAACTCCATTTCGCCCACCTGCTTACGCGAGGCTTGTTTGAGAGAATGTCAAATCGTTCGACTCAATGACAATTTCACTCATTTGCTTCGACTTGCTCTAAATCTCTTTCCACAGTAGCTACATCAATAGGTGTCTTTAGCACAGCACACCCATGCAAACCTTCGGAAAGCAGAAAGCACTGTTCCAAGACAAGTGAGCTCTTTGGAAGTGGCCATTCCTGACCTTTGCCTCTTACGTAAACGCGACAATCGCAAACCCGCTCTTTATTAGTAAACGCTGAAAAAGTCTTATTTCTTTTATCCCACACCCGTTTTCAGATACCGTCACGCCAGCCGCCTTCGTTAGTTGCTTTTTCTTTCTGAAAGGGACGAGGTGCCCTAATTTTTATCCAAAAGTCGTGAGCACGGCCTGACCTCGATGAGCCTCGTAACGCGTAAGCCTAGGCGGTTACGATCGATCGAGGAAGACATAAGGTGTCACTGTTTACAATACATAGTACAGACCTTTTCTTAACGTTGTCGAATGTCAGTTTCATAGGTTTTCCGCATCCTTGCACACCTTTTACGATGGAACAATTGATTCGTAATTCCTTGCCAATATCGAAAACTGCATTGCTCTGAGAAATGCTGAGAATCAGAATGGACAATTGACAGCTGCTGAAATCACGAATCGGCCGGAACGACTGCCATGCATCTCCTTGAGCAAAACTGTCGGCGTGACAAGAAACACCGATGTAGTCACACTCGTAGTGATCCGCCGTTAAAGCTGTGTGAAGATCTGTGAAGTTTTTTTCTAAGGCATCTTTGAGAGCAGTCGCCGGTGGTGGTTTCTTGAACTTGAGAACCAGAGAACGACCTTGTGTCCTGAAGCGCTGATATTAACGACGAATATCCGATACGACCTCGAAGCTTCGATTAGTGGCTGCAACCCACGGAAAAATTGCAGAAGAAAAAGTCGGAGCATAGCTGGATAACGGTTCTCTCTCGGTTCACAACAAGAACAGACCTGCCATAAGAAAGTTTGTGCACAGATCGTTCAGCCGATCTGATACAGATGACGAATCTAAAAACATACAACGACGGGTACACATTTTTATTGCTCGTCGTAGACGTGTTCAGCAAATTTCTCTGGATCCAGCCAATGAAAAATAAATCGGCTCAGGTTGTTGTGAGTGCATGTTGAGAAATCTTGAAACGAAGCAAGCCGCGACTGCCTGTTAAGTTACAAACAGATCGCGGTAAAAAATATCTGAATTCTTATTTTCAGATGTTTTTAAATGAAAATAATATACAATTTCGAACAGTTCGAAACCCGTCGGTCAAGGCCGCAGTTGTAGAGAGGGCCATACGAACAATCCGTGACCGGATTCAACGGTTTTTGACACACACGCGCGGTAAACGTTACATCGACGTACTTCCAAAAATCGTCGAATCGTACAATTGCTCGTATCACACGACTATACGCGCCACCCCGGCGAGCGTGACGCTAGATAACGCCTCCCGAGTGAGAAAAATATTAAGCGTGAGGCAAGAAAAACTTTGTAGAGGCAAAAACAAGAAACCTAAATACTCCTTTGCACGACCTCGTACGTATGAGTACTGAAAAAGCAGCCTTCCAGAAAGGTTATCAATCAAAGTGCTCCGAAGAGGTGTTTTACGTGTCGCGTATTTTGAAACCCAGGTAACTGATAGTATACGAAGTTGCAGATTTGAGCGACGAAACGGTCGACCGTATTTTTTAAGAACAGGAATTGAGCAGTGTCGGCTTCCGAAAGCCTGAACGAGCGCTCAAAGTGAAAAAAATTTTGGGAAAGAGAGCGTCGTGGGAGGGGCGAACGGCTTCTGGTAAACTTGAAAAATTTGCCTGACGTCTCTTGGATGGCTGAACAATGAAGTCGAAGATTTAAAGATTTTTACATGACACTTCCGAGCAACGCGAGCATGTATTAATAGTCTGACTAACTGTGCATCGCAATTCATAACACGGCTTTCCCACGAGTGGTGACTCGTAGGCATGTCGATTTCGAGCGTGTGCGTGCGTCCATTATATTGGGTGTGTATGAAGACATGAACTCTCTTTCTAACGAAATGAACAGTAGAACAGGACTGGTATGGGAGCTAACCTCAAAAATGGTGTTAGCTCTCCGCTATAAATTTGATGACTCAGGCAAAAATGAAAACGACGTCAGCAGGAGGGAATAACAAAAATAACAAAAATGAAGAAATATTAAAATTGTTATTATTAAAACTATAAAATAAACTACAAAAAATGCTATACACTTATAATTACGGCGGGAGTTAATATAGCTTGAAATCTAAAATCTTATAAGAACTACAAAACTTAAAATTATTTCAGAATTGCGTTGGTCGTCCGGCTGAAACAGAAAGAAAAATAAAGTTTCATTAAAAAATTATTCCAAATGTAAACATTGCGATGAGATCTGTCGACAGATCTCATCGCAATCGGCGAGAGCTCTCGTCAATGCCAGAGTGATACGACCCTCCGTATCTCTCATGGTATAGAACCTTACGAGATCATGCGCTGCAGCCATCGAGTAAGGGGTGATATCTTCCGATCTCACCTCGAACGTCCCAACTGGTTCCAGGGCGTCGCGTATAAACAAAACATCCCACCCATGCACCGTGCGCCTCAATAAGCGGGCCGGCCATGGAGGGTGTTGCTCCTCGTTATGAGCGATGACGACATCCATCGCCTCATATGCATCGCCAGTTCTAGCCATGTAAAGTGAGAAAATACTGTGAAACCGTTAATATATAAAAAAGTACCATAAATTCTATTATTTACCTCTGTCCGGCTGCTGCTGCTACCTGCTCGGTAATCCGACACGTTATCTCATACGGGGCCGCCCAAGAAGCGCAAGCCGACCATAGGGTAATGTCGGCACCGATGTTAGAGCCTGGTTGTGTCTGTGTGCCTGTGGACACACCGGCTCCTTCAGCGGGGAGGAACATCAAAGTGTCAGGATCCCCCTTGGACCAGACGCTGGCTCCCCCTAAAGGACAGCCACCAGCGATGCGTTTGAATGCTGTAGCTCGTCCCAATCGCACCTCCGGTACCAGACCGTTTTGAAATGTGGACCGTTTCTGAAGAAAGAAAACATAAATTACTAAAAGAAAGAAAA
Source organism: Trissolcus brochymenae (assembly GCA_030523145.1). Classification (NCBI taxonomy): domain Eukaryota; kingdom Metazoa; phylum Arthropoda; class Insecta; order Hymenoptera; family Scelionidae; genus Trissolcus; species Trissolcus brochymenae. The sequence goes on along the minus strand of JAQQRF010001586.1, from coordinate 8,883 downwards.
ACTCCAAGTAAAAAGAATGTATAATCTACTTACAGGTAGAGTCGTATACAATCGAGTATCGTAGCAATCTCCGGTTGCCCGTATGTCTGTACGAGCAACGCGCCATCAGTAGCTGTTACGCTTCTGATGGCGTTGACGCTCTCCCGACGATCGAAAACTGCAGCATTTTCTTCGCACACTGCTGCCGCTGCTGTGGCAGTATCCGCGGTACCCACGTGCACGTTTGCTGTGCCAGTGCCCCATGTGTTTTCATCAACATTCTCCTCCTCCTCCTCCTCCTTTTCCTCGTGCACGTCTGCTGCCGTTGTGTCAGCAGTGCCCACGGTATCATCAGCAAAAATCTGGTCGGACACCGCGAAACACAGATCGTCGTCGTCTTCACTACTGTCGAGGATAGCCGTGACTTGTGTGGTCGCATCCTCGTTCTGGCAGTCTGACTCCAGAACCACCACAGGGGTGTCATCCTGCCGCGCTGGTGTATCCGCAGCATCGACGGTTTCTTCTTCTTCGACAGGGCCGCATGGGAACCTGAAAAGTTATACCTTCTTTAGTAAATTATATACTAGCTCATAGATAAATTAAGTTCAGGTTACTTACGCGAGAAGCGCAAAAGAAGCGCGCATGGCAGTTTCCGTTGAATACGATCGCAACGGTCCGAAAAAATAACCATCGGCGGCGACTATACATCCTATTTCTTCCAGACAGGCGTTCGACGCTAACGTCCTACGGAAAGCTTTGGCGCTAGCTGTGTCAAAGACGCCATTCCTGTCTGGAATAATAACGTGTTCTATAAACAGCATAATATCATCCTGTTTCGGGGTCTTCTTTCGCGCGAACGTTCTCCACAAAGCAATAGCTTCAGCATCTCGTTCGCGGAACCTGCAAGAACCGTAACAGTTAGAGAAAACAAAACAACAAGATAAATGAAAAATAAAATTAACAAAAAAGAACGAATAGAAAATAAAGTCATCATAATAAATAGGAAAATAAAATCAGCATAACGAATAAAATAATAAAGAAAAACAACAAGATAAAAAAAGAAAAAAGAACAAAAGAAATAAAATCGTTGTATAAAAAATGTACATATAATTTAATAATAAAATTACTAAACACAAAATCGGTTTTATCATTTTTATGTCTTAATTGAGTCACCTTGGGAACGCGGCCGACAGGGGGAGAGAGAAAAACGCCGCCGACGCGGTAACATTTCCAGCTTTTAAACGTTTTTTTTACCGTATCTATTTTTTACTCGTTTTTTTTTCACCTTAATTTTTAATTTCTTTTTTAATTTTCTTTTTCTTGGTTCTATTTCATTAAGAACCAAGGCTGTCAGCATCCGAGACCACATTGTACCTTTCAAAAGCCTCGTGTACGGCAGCGAACAACCGTCGTGCTGTACACGGGCGAGGGTAAAAATACCCCAGATCGAAACGAGTTGGTCTTCCGCGAGGCATTATAAAATAATTGTTCGCTTTTCATTTAGAATCTCAACACAGACACAATAACGCACAGCGATCGCAAATGAAATTGTTGGAGAAAATTGAAAACTATTCCACGACGTTGTTCTGATGAAACTCGTCAAAGAACTAAGTCCTCTGACGTGATCGTCTCTATGCCCACTTATCGCAAGAAGGTCCGATTTCACGATTTTTATGTTTAATTTTTTCAAGTGTGACATACAACTCTGTATGTTTTGACTGAATCTGATACTTTTAATATAATATGAATAGACCGTTTAAAATAAGACGACGAATGCTCACGCGTGTAACTTTAAAATCAAACTGGCAAGATGCTTGGAAAGTTTTTCCAGTGTAACTGACAAATTTTCACCTCAGGTGATAGTTTTCACAACCCGGGTGCAGGTAGTCACCCTTTTGTCTAAAAGATAAGAACGTTTGTACAGGTCAAGAAAATTCCGTCGTTCTGAATCGCGTTATAAATTTTTCAATTTTTGTAAACAATTTTTTAAAAAAATTTTTTATTTCGGCGTACGTTTGCCAACCTATCTGACTAATGAAAAAAGAAAAAGGGTACAAAATGTATAGTTGAAATGTGACGTGATAAAATTTTTTTTATTATTCAAATTTTTTTATAAAATAAAAGATTATATATTATTTAATTTTTTTTTATAAAAACATTTTGTAACATCATCTAAAAATTATACCGAAAGAGCATGTATGCAACGCGTTTTAAAAGTTCTTAATTTTTGTAAACAATTGTTTTCCAAAAAAAATTTTTTTTTTCAAAAATTTTTTTTTAACCCATCGTATTATACCCTGAGTCACCGCTGTCTGTAAATATACCATCACCGTTGTCAGACAATGAGGATTCACCGGCACTGCTGCCCAACGATGAGGATTCACCCTCACTGTTGTCCGACGATAAGGGTCCGCTGTCACCGCTGTCCGATGATTTCATCGGCGATGAGGATTCGCTATCGCTATCGCTAATAGGGTGAATTAACGGGTTGAGCGACTTGTCACTACCTGCCACCTTATCCGGCGAATTTTCAACTGTATTAGAAAGAGGTGACTAGCGGGAACGCCGCCGGCAGTGCCATCGGAGAGAGTAAAAATTTAGTGTTTCGAGAACTTTTCGGGGTTGGTACAAAAGGATATGGCCGTGTCGAACTCTGAGAGGGTTGCACCGATGGCTGAGATGTTTCAGAACCTTTAGAAAATAAATTTTGACAGGCGAACGCCATCGACACGGGTGCAGTCGTCATGGCAGTCTCTACTCTACAATTACTCTTATCCTTTTTCTCCTCAGGAATCTCATCTGGAAAAGTTATGAATGTTATAAGCCCTGTAAATATAAGAAAGTGTGTGTGTGTGTGTGTGTGTGTGTGTGTGTGTGTGTGTGTGTGTGTTGAAAAACAACTTACCAGGAAGATATGGTAGAACCTGGCGATAAACTGCCCAATAATTCTCGTCAGAAACAAGAACGCGTTCCACGGGATCAAGGTCGGGCAAGGGCACTTGGAATAAAAATATTATACATAAATAACAAAAGATATATATAATAACAAAAATAACAAAAAATACTTACAATACTCTTCATCCGGGAAACGTACTATACAACGCTTACAGCCGCACGCGCGAGCTATGTTAAGGGCACACCGTCCAAAACTTCCTTCTGGTCTGTAGTAAAAATTTCTTTTAAACGTTTTATGAATTAGTCTGTCACACTGTAACTCGCCACGATCCCGAACATCGTACCAGTTTATATTGTTTGCGACTCGTAGAACCCATAAATTGTGCCCGTGATCGGGAGCAACTACAGGGTATCGTTCTAAATACAATTGTCGTAGTTGTAGTTCCACGAGGAATGCCACGAGCGACGAGTTCGCATGCATACCAGTCGATTAGATGATAGCTCTCCAGGTGTTCCCGGCGAACTGTTTCGTGACCGTTGCATAGAGTTAGCGGCACATTCCTCGCAACCGCCGTACAATTTCGCACTGTGCACATCGCAGGGACAGGTCGTTTTGACGGACCTGGTGCATCAAATAAGATCTGCTTGTGCGTTTTATTTTTTGCACATTTCTCAACGTCACGCTCGTAAAAATATTGTGCGTATAAACATGAAGCGGGTAAATCACGCGGATTGTTATCATTAAGAATGTTCAACTTTCTTCATAAAAACATTGCTGTACAAATTTGAAAACAGCGATAGAAAATCAGAGTTACTAATTAATCACTATTCGTATATTCGGACACATAAGAGAAGCACACCACTCGCTACTGTTGTTAAAAAGATATTGAATCTCTGTACATCTTTGCACGAAGAAGGATGGGGACGGAATTTGCAGGGTTTGCAAAAAAAAAGATTTGTTTTTTTTCTCAAGTTTTACTTTGTTTATTGAGCATTGAATTACAGCACGTGCCTAGCGTGGCACTTTTGCATACAAGAATGACATGTGTTATGTCTTACATGGTTGTTTCTAATTCGCTCAAAGTATCGTTTAACAATTTCATCGTTGACAGCATAACTTGCTTCGAAGATATTACAAAATGAAGCAGAATCATGAGTGCGAGACATATGATGTAAAAAAACAACACAGTAGTGGCCACAAGTCGCTGACGTCTCGCTTTGGAACTGTCGTGTATTCCACTCGTAGAAAACACAATTTTCCCTGATTCTACGTCGGTGCTCGTTGACGACCGGCGGAAATCCGTAGCTGTCGAAGAATGTCCCATGACCTTTTGAATCGACGAAAATTGCTACCCAATGGCTCCCTGGTTGGTTCTTGCGATCACAATTAAAAACGAATGCAACCGGTCTCGGCCAGTATACAGGGATTTCGTCTGCTGCAAACACGCCTGTATTGCGACACACCGATTGTGTGGTACGACCGATTGTACGAATCAACGAGTTTTGGTAACACATCTATGTACCGTCTACCGCGAGTATGAGTCATGTAACGTTGAAGACGATCACGGATCGTTCGTATTGCTCTTTCGGCAACCGCTGCTTTTACCGACGGGTTTCTCACTGTAAAAAATTTTATACCATTTTTCTGCAAGAACGTTTGAAAATCAGAGTTCAAATATTCTTTTCCGACAGGTGTGACCTGCCAGGTGTGTATTGGCAGGTCTTGCAACGCTCTGCGTATCTCCTGAGTGTCCATCAAGACACGGTTGCAGCAGTAAATACTGATTTTTTTAGGAATGCGAAGCTGTTTTATACTTTCTCTCAACCCCCAAAATCTGCGATCACTTGGCGGCTAGCATCGATTTCAAGAATGTTTTCGTATTCTGCGTAGATTATGCAGTTGATCGTTTTAGCCAGAAGCGCGGCGAAACGTACTTCTATCCACACACTACCATGCTTTACAAGATTCCAGTGTGTGTCGCAATTCGCCGATAGATCAGGCGTCAAATCGAACGCCATTAGACAAAAACCATCGAGGTAGTCGGCTCTTGCAATGCAGTTTCCGCTGTCGGAAAAGTGTATTCCCGTACCGAAAAATAACGTGTGATAAGCATCGACAAACAATTTGTTCGTAAAGTCAGGTTGCAGCGCCTTCGATGAAACCTGAACGCCGTCGACATATAGTGCGAGGTAGTTTATTCCATGGTTTTTGAAATTGAACGGATTGAGCTTCACGCTACTGATGAAAGCCTGATTGTCGACGAATCCGAGGACGATTCTTTTCGGAATCTGCCCGAGAATAACCTTATCCAACGTCTCACCGTGCACGCCTCTGTGAATTGCAATCGCCTTCACATCAACTCTAGTGAGCGGATACTTTGCAGTTGTGTTTGCAAGACTCAGGGCATGCCAGAGGAGCACGCTGGGGCTGAGTTTTACTTTTCGCACGATCAAGGATGCCTCGACTATGTGCAATGAAGAAGTATTCGCTGCATCGATCAAACAAAACGCCTCGCGAGATCGGTTAAGGCGCAGTCGCATCTCCACACCGTTTAATAGAAACTTTTTTTGGCTCATCAGGTCGGTGTGAATATGCCTTAACAAATCGACTGTTATGCCTCCTTCGAAAAGGGCCCTGCGGGCTTTCAGACCCTCGTTATCGTCGCGCCCGAGTACATTTTTCCTGCTGTATCGACATTCCACAGGACTGTTTGCAGATGCGATTTTTTCGCATCGCACCCGTAATTGAGCAACGTTTCAATGTACGATCTGTACGCGTAAGCGTTATATGGCGGTGAAACCAGTTTTTGGTTGAGATAAACGTCGACTTGGTTAAAAAGCGAGTGTAGCAGATTGTCCACAGGTCCTGCACCAGCGTCGATTGCTACGCCCTCGGTCCGAGAAACCATTTTTACACGCACAGAGAGCAAAGTATGGGCCAGGTCGATATAGTAGTCACCGTTACCCTCAACGACGAATTCCAGAGGAGCATCGTCTGTGAGAGAGGAAATCGGTTTGTAATGGACCCACGATCCGCTCTCGATCGCGGTCTGCCTAGGAAGAAGCGTGAATAGGTCGAGTTCAGACTTCATGCAAGTGCATGAGTAAGCGTGAAGAAGCGCCATCACCCAAAAATGTCTTTGACAGTCCGCTTCGTCTTCTTCTTGACACGTCTCTTCACAGGTTTCCTAACCTTACTTTTTTTCTTGTTAGGTGTTTTTTTCGGTTTTTGTCGTCTCGAGGTCTTTCGCGTCAACCGGACAACTTGCGAATGAGGTACACGGACAACTTTCCGTTTTTTATACCCTGAACCAGTCATCATCCGCTCAATCTTCTCGTCCGCTGCTCGTTTGAGATTGTCTGTGGATTCACGCAAGCGTGCCCCTAGACCGGCCTTCGCAGCTTCTTTGCCTGCTAGTTTTGCCCCTGATTTTAGCAGAGGTAAAACCCTGCGGAATATTCCGCCAAGGAACGAGCCAATTCCGTTGCCCCTTTGCCGCTGTTCTCCGACGTTAACTCTGACACGGCCGTAGCCGTGCTGATCGTTGTAGTAGTCCATTAGTCCACGCGTTTAAAATGTAGTGTCACGTTCAACGTCCCACGGTCGAATAAAAGGGTTTTTCCAAATTCATCCCTTATAATAACTTCGATCGTGTCGAAATTCGTTTTCAGAAAAGGGATGTATTTTATATTCGAAAACGACCGCAAGCGTGTGCTACCGTAGGCATATTTGTCTAGGTCAACGGGTACGACACGTAAAAGCGGTGTTTCCACATCACCCGTTACATGCGATTCACACAGGTCTGTGTAAACAAACATTATTGCCGGCAGACTGTGCGAGAGAGCTGCTGGACGGTCCGAACGCAGCGTTTTTTCTCTGCCCAGTCTTTATCGCGACGTTCGAAACCTAGAATGTCACACAAATCAGGCGCCAGGGTAAAGCGGTGTTCGGTATCCACGCACCCGCACGCCTGCGTGACGTTTACGTGACCGCCATTGTCGCGTTTGAATTTGAGGTGCCCTGCGACAGGCGATGAGTTATTTATCTCGTTCGAAAGAGAGTTCAAGTCTTGGTACAAACCTGATTTGATCGATGCACGCACGCGCTCGAAATCGGTATGTTTCCTTTTCTCCTGGGGTGTGCTCTTGGCTCCTTTGAAAGTCCACATTCCCACAAACTTTTTCGAGCCTTCTCTAGGTATGTGTGAGAACGTTTGAGGAAATTGTATCTCGCTGAGACCGACTACCCATTCGCCTGAGAGTCGCCACTCGTGAGGGAGTCGCGTGATGAATTGCGATGCACCGTTATTGGGGTAATAATCCATGCTCGCGTTGCTCGGAAGCGTCATGTAAAAATCGAACTTCATCGTTCAGGTATCCAGGATACAAAATCGTCAGGCAGGTTTTTTCAGTTTACAAGGAGTCGTTTGCTACGTCTGCGCCCTCTCTTGTCCACAATTTTTTTTACTCTGAGCGCTCGTTCTGGTTTCCGGACACCGACACTGCTCAGCTTTTGTTCATAAAATATACCGTCGACCGTTTCGTCGTTTAAATCTGCAACTTCGTACATTATCGGCTGTCTGTTTTTCAAAATTCGTGACACGTAAAATACCTCTTCGGACCATTTAGATTGATAACCTTTCTGGAAGGCTACTTTTTCGATAATGATGCGAACGAGGTCGTGCAAACGGTATTTAGGTTTCTTTTTTCTGCCTTTGCAGAACTTTTCTTGTCTCTCGTTAAAATTTTTTCTCACTTTTGCAGCATTGTCTATCGTCACACTTGCAGGGGTGGTGTGTATAGTCGTGTGGTACGACCGATTGTACGAATCAACGAGTTTTGGTAACACATCTATGTACTGTCTACCGCGTGTATGAGTCATGTAACGCTGAAGACGATCACGGATCGTTCGTATTGCTCTTTCGGCAACCGCTGCCTTTACTGATGGGTTTCTCACTGTAAGAAATTTTATACCATTTTTCTGCAAGAACGTTTGAAAATCAGAGTTCAAATATTCTTTCCCGACAGGTGTGACCTGCCAGGTGTGTATTGGTAGATCTTGCAACGCTCTGCGTATCTCCTGAGTGTCCATCAAGACACGGTTGCAGCAGTAAATACTGATTTTTTTAGGAATGCGAGGCTGTTTTATACTTTCTCTCAACCCCCAAAATCTGCGATCACTTGGCGGCTAGCATCGATTTCAAGAATGTTTTCGAATTTCAAATATTCTTTCCCGCGATCTGTCTGTAACTGAACAGGTACTTGCGGCTTGCTTCGTTTTAAGATTTCTCGGAATGCGCTGACAACAGACTGGGCCGATTTGTTTCTCATAGGCTGACTCCATATAAACTTGCTGAACACGTCTACGACAAGCAGCAAAAATGTGTAGCAGTCGTTGTAGGTTTTGAGACATCTGAATCAAATCGCTCTCCCAGAGAGAGTCGATATTTTCAACATTGTATGAACGATGCGCAAACATTCTGTTCACCGGTCTGTGCTTATTGTAAACCGACTGTTTGTTCAGCCATGCTTCGACTTTTTCTTCAGAAATTTTTCCTCGCACTGCACCGACTAGTCGACGCTTATCGGCAAAGCCGGCAGAATGCGACGCGTCGTAATAGATTTTTTTGAATTGTTTTCAGTCATTTTCTCAGACGTGACCAGGACAACTTGATGCCTCGCTTACCCTCACCACTCTGGTAGTCTTCGCTTTCAAAACCCTCGAAAGCGCTCATGTCCGATCTTGGCGATAGTTCGGAACCCGAAAAATCAGAGCCGGCATTGAAAAGCGTCGGTACAGTGAGCCAGTGCCGGATTTACCTCTGGAGGGGCCCGAAGCAATGAAATATTTTGGGGCCCTGATCAACAATCGCCCCCCCCATAGTTTTTTATGTTTATACAAAAATCGGCAAATGAACATTTTTAAATTTGTTTCGAAGTATATTTATAGTTTTATTTACACTTTTTCATTCACACCTTTACTATATTCATTCAGACTTTTTTTCTACA
>JAQQRF010001585.1:0-10333 GCA_030523145.1 Trissolcus brochymenae | reverse complement strand
TAATGAGGAAAATTATTTTCGGATTGATAAAAAATCATTCCGATTTTCGGACTGTGGCAAGTCGATTCTACTTATCGCGAATCATTATTTTTTAGAGTGTAATTTCGAATGAGATGAGACCAAAAAGAGGTATAAAATTTCGACTTGGGATGTAACTCTGGAAATTCGTTACCATCATTAATATAATTATTTATTAATAGTCGTAAGATTTTTACTGTACTTCTGTTTTTATGTACTGTTACTGTGTTCAGTACATAGCACTGTAGATGTACTTCTTTTGTACATGTGTTATTTTAAACAGCTCGGAGCCAAAAACAATGTACATGAAAAAAAAAAATTATTGGGGGTTTTTATAAATATTTTTTATATCAAAAAGTGCCATTTTTTGTTGTTTCTAAAAAACGAGACAGTACAATACCTCTGACCATGTTTTTCGTACCTGGCTAGAGACAATATCGTATTTCCTGATCCTTTTAAAGGTACAGTATATGCAACTCTCCCTTCCCAACTCCAATAATGAATGTTCATCTAGCTTGTTGTATCGCACTTTGCTTTGATTTCTGTCTAGTGTAGAATGAGATTGATGAAAGGGATTCAAAGACGTGTGAGCACCATCATGAACAAGTCTAATATTTAACACACGTTTATAACACATCGACGGTACATCAATTTATAATATTGATCTGAAAGTTCAGATCTATGATTATTTAAAAAATACTACAATCTAAAGATTTAGAAAAATATAATCGATTTCAAAATGGTCACACTTTTAATCTCTGATTTAAATTAGAATAATTTTCATTTTACGTTACTGTATCTGTATGAGAGTAACATGTATGATCACGTGTATGTTTGCGATACATGTCACACATATATTTATATATAGGATGTAAAAATGTTAACCGTGGAAGAGGGAACAGAACAAGATTCTGACATACTTGAATAAATTTGAAACAAGTGGTAGAAACAAATATTCAGACAGACACGAAAACTCTTGAATCATAATTTTTGAAACGATACTATTAGAAACTGCGGTTACAATTCAAAGCAGTGTTGCGGCAAACATTCAGACATGCAAAAAATCCATCCGTTTAAAACGTGCACGTTAAACGTAGGTTCTGTGCATCAAAATAGACCTCTTCACTTTTCTGTGTATTGAATTTCTCAAGCTTAAAGTGAGAGAATTCACCAGTTAGCACAACAATAAATAAAGTTACGTTTCAGTCTCAACTCGACTGAATTTTAAAGCGAACCATTCAGAAAGTTGCTCGAACTTTTGCCATATACTCCGGATGGAATCATGTAATGCGAAATTCACGTGTCTTTTCTTCGCAAAGTCCAGGAAACATAACAAAAGGACAGACCTTGTGGCAATAAAGTGCACCGCGTGTTCTTTGAGATGTCAATGAAATGTTTCAAATATTTTTCATCATTTAATTTTGACTCGAGTTGAAGGGGCCGTTGATTCCATAGAGGTAGCGTGCTTCGTCAACAATTTATCCAATCTTTTTGATCTTTCTTCTCATATGTGCAATTGTCAATTGTCGACAAAAAATTTAAAACGAAGTTAATGAAAATTTAATGATAAGCTAAACGTTTTCGGACTAATTGGAATTTTGAAAGGGTTCACATTCGTTTGTTTTATGATGAAAAAAAGCGAGTGAAATGATTGCACGTAATTTATGAACAATTGTGTTAACTTTGTACTAAGGCACTGATGAAGTTTGAAGTAAAGCTGTTTGTGGATGTAAAACAATAAATGAAGTAGTTTGATACTTTTTCTTGTCTAGAAGCCAGCCACTCTTGGAACTAAACTTTGTAAATAATTCAAACGCGAATTCCAAGGAGGCCGTTATGAGCTGAGGCAAGACTCGCTCGAAATTACAACATTACAGGTTTATGAACCTATCTTACATTTACGATACAAATTGTTCCGACAGCAGTTGGATACTGAGTGAATATGACACATGAGGAACACTTTACAATACACCAATCAACTTTTGCTGCCCTTTTCTCGAATTTTGATTGCTCTTTGTTCTCGTGCACATTTATATACTTCTGACAAGAAATGATTCTAAAAAAGAGAACAGGGACGATGAAAAAACAAGAACTCCGTATTATTTTTATTGAACGTGTTGAACTTTTTTTATCCAATGCTTCATGAAAAATGTGTGTTTTTTTGTAATTCCGCATCTTTCTTGAAAGTCATGAGTCGAAAAGAATGAAATTGAACGGATTCGATATTACTCAAGCTGGAACTGATAGTCAATTGAAGGACGTGTTATTAAATGAAATGTAATAAGATGGAATTGACAGTTACTGGCGTGAGATATTGGACTGCACCGAAAAAATTAATATTTGACAAGGCTTTAAATTCGTAAGACGATTCGAGAGTTGATAAAAATAATAAAATGATTTCGTTTAAAAAAAGTTCGGTAATAAAAAGAATGCCGGGCGATGAAAATGAAATGATGAGAGAAGAATTGATGGATCTCAAGTAATCGGACAATATTTATCGTTCGTTCTTCATGTTTTTCCCTTTCTTTTTGTTCATTTCAATTAGGCATAATAATTTGGCGCGAGTTATAGTGAAAACTTCAAGCTAGTTTTGGTTAACGTCAGTTATAACTTAATTGACTCAGGCAGATTTGCTAATTAAGACGTTTTAATTTTGAGATTAGTTGAAATGCACTTTATCGAGCATAGTACAACAGGCACTTCTTTCATACGGTTTTTAATTTAACTATATTATTTTTCATATCCAGTTTAAGAATTGTAGAGTATTCATTTTGTAAAACTTCGTTTTACGTGCAGTTCAAAAGTTTTACATGATCAATTCAGTTGTTTTATATAGAGTATGAAGTGTAAAAACTGTTGAAATTTTCACGTAAAGCAGTGGACATATTTTTTTGTAGTTTTTTGTGTTTATTTTTCTTGAATTCACAGCAAACTTAGTGAGATTTTTCTGTGTGTTTTCGGATTTACTTTCGGTGTACAAACGTCAGCGACTTTTGTATTAGATTTTACTGTTGACGCATAATCTTTTCTTCCATACGTAAAACTCATTGCATTTGGACGGCTAAACGAATGTGATTGATTCAGTTCAATTGACTTGGGTATGTTCTGTTTGGTTTTTATACCAAACCCAATAACGTGATACAAGAGAACGAAATTTCATCTCGAATGTGGTTGATGTAATCTTCAAATCATTTTATTTTCACGTCATTTCATAAAAATTGTTGATAAATGATTTTTATTGATAAAATAATAAAAACGTGATGCTCAAAATTGACGTTTGCTTGAATCACAGTAAAATTAATGAGGCATGAAAAAAATGAAAAATATAAAAAATACGTTCAACTCTAATTAATAAGAAATCAAAATAATTCAATTTTTTGTCTGATTTTCATGTCTAATGAACGAGAAAAACGAATGATCCCTTGAAAAACTTGAACCAATATTCCTATATGTATTTTATCGACACATTTTATACTTTTAATAATTATACTTTGCATCTATATGTTAACTTTTTCTCTTATTGCTAATATAAATCAATTTTTAACTAATTTAGCGTTTTTTCGAATAAAGTAGACAATTTTTCATTATAATTTTACTATTTAAACTAGACAGTAAGAAAAATACAGATTATTCTTGAAGTTGTAGTTATGGCCAGTATTTAATTAAGTGCCCAAATACTGTAACGTTTGAAGTGATTCGACTGTTTGGAGAGTTTAGTCGATTAGAACTTTACCTAATTAACTGGATTGTTTATTGAGTTCGGTACATCGCGAATGATGTACATTACTGCGCCAAGTGTCATAAATGCTCTGCGTGCAAACCATTTTTGGACCATTGGATTGCAAATGTAGATGATGTTCGATAACCAAAATGACCTCTGAACTCAACCTAAACTAAATACGCTCCAATAACTCGTTCATTGTGAAAGACGAAAGTTGGGCCGTGACGAAGACTGTTCTTTAAGATGACTTATGAACTTTGCTAGTACATATACTTATGACTAAAACGTGGCAATCTAAATTATGCAAAATTACATGGCAAAAGTCGCGTCGTATTTTTATGCGACACTTGCTCTCTCGAGGCTGGTTAAATCTTTGCGGATGAAGCTCTAAATATTGTGAAAAAGTAAATGGTACATCCTGAATTTATACTCACTCAAGATTATTTTTACTTTGAATTATTTGATGCAGTAAAACTTTTTCTTCCATGAATTTCATTTTTTTTAAACGTGAATCAAAATCACTGTTAAACATTATTCACAACGAAAGAGAGTTCAAAACTCTTAGTTCAAACATAAAATTATAAGAGTTTTTGAAAGTTTTCTAGAGGTAGTTCGTTGTACAAAAAAACATTTTCTGTCATTTTCAAATTTGTCCAACTTTTTTTTTTTTAGGTTTCAACACACAAAGTTTTGGTTAATATTTGTTTTTGATTACACTCGAATTTGTTACCACAAATGATGGCTTAGCGCATGAAATGTCGTACACTCGCCCCTTGTCCAACTGTGTCAACCATTTATAATTCATCCTTCCACCATCTTCCAGCTATCTGATAAAACATTGCGAACTAACAGCGATACACATACAATCGCATCAAGTGGCTGATCCGTCGGGTCTGAATTATTCATCGAAATTTCGTACCGCAATTTCAACAAATTGCCCATTATTTATTGAATCACGTTGAGTTTAATCCCCCCCTCCCTCCCCAATTAATGTTCCGAACGCAATTATACTTTAATAAATCACTGATAGTCTCGGCGCAAAATTCTCCCGTGATCGCGGTAAATATTTCAAGAAACGTATATCACTCGAAAAATAAACGCAGTCATTAAATCGTGTCGGGGAATGTTTCATACCGAGCAGGGAAGAGGGAGGGGGAGGGGGAGAGGGAGAGGGAGAGGGCAACAAGCCGCGAAAAGTGCGCGCCTGTGTTCTACGTTTGATATATAGCTGGTTAATTGAAGCGAAGGAGTAGTTCGCGAATATATGCACCGCCAGAAAAATCGGGGCCACACGAGCCGACGAGCTCTTTTGCCGAGGTGTGATTACCATTTTATCGAGATTGATTTGCGAGCACTTTGCACGAACGCTCATTGGAGGAGAGAGAGAAGGAGAGAGCGAGGGAGAGGGAGAGGGAGAGAGGGACCGACTGAGTACGACCCGGTGCACTTACCAGTGTCATCGTCGGCTCTTGCAAGACTCGTCTGACTTTAGCAATAGTATGCCTCTTGTCGTCTAGGCTAAAGTAGACTCCCGCAGAAAAGGGAGACGTGTCAACACACGATGCACGAAAGTGGAATACTCGTCTATTCAAAAAGTGGAATGTTTTCACTTCGAAATTCTTTAGCAAAGCGCCTTACATTTACGTGTATGTCGAATGGTACAAGCAAACCAATCACGCCTATCTTTTCGGTGCTTTCACAGTTGCGATATGAATGAACGTAATCATCATTACGTTCTCATTCAAACGTTACGACATTATTTGACAAGCCTGAAACGTCCTCAGAAAAAATAACAATTATCATTTGTACACAAATTTTGAAAACATACATTTTTACAATTTCAATGAAATTTTATAATGTAACCCATGTATGGTTGTTTGTGTCTTATATAAGCATGATAAATGACACATGGACCAAAATATGTATTCATAAATATATCATGAGTTTTTGTCCAATATAAGGATGATAAATGTAATCATAAATGAATTATGTATATGTCATTTCAAAATACTGCCTTTTTAAAACAGAAGTTATTGAAATCGTTAAACTCAAAAATAGAATGTAATGGTTTAGAAGAAAACGTGACAGTCTGACTGAAATAAAAGCACATCACTGTGACCAATACATTCCATCCATGCCCTCACTTCATTTGAATTATCACACTGGGAGTTAATTAGATACCGTGAACAGTTAAGGGGGAGTGTAATTATTAGTATGATTATTAGAGGATTAAATTATATTGACGCAATTCAAGTTACGTAATTGAAAACGAGATACCGAGTTTAATTGGCACTTGAAATTGGCTGCAATGTGTCCCGCTAATCGTTCGAGCTTTTTTTTCGGTTGCCACCAATTAATTAATATTCACATGATGAGACGCAACTTCACTGGTTCTACGACTTTTCTTTTCGATCTCGAAAAGTATGTTTCCTCTGATCAATCCGGACCAATTCATCTTGAAATTAGTTTAAGTGAACGTGGCGGAAATTTTAAAGTTTCGCCGGGGTCTGTCTGAAAAGACTCTGTTACTTAATGCTGTTACATAAAAATTTTATCCAGAAAATCTGCAGGTGAATTTTTTTGCCCGGCGCTAGAGATCACGGAATTTATATCAGTTCGGTTGATCAAAGTGTTCGATTGACAGAGAAAAGCTCTTGCAAAAGTTCATGCAAATTAAAAGAAAAAGGGAAAAAAAGGGGGGGGGAGAAAAAACGTGACAGTAGAAGTTTTGCTTCAAGTTTATCGACGTATGTACTTGTTTTCCCTTTATGCGTGAATTTTATTCTAGCGCGTTAGCATGATGATGATAAACGCTGCACGATGTATCTGTCATGATTTATTTATAAACCTCCCTTCTGTACAAGAGAAATATCGATAAGCATCATCGTAACGTGTTCCAACGTGACGATGCGATCGTTATAATTGTATGAATTTACTGACGTAAACGAATTGAAATGCTGAAAGAGAAACAAACTTAATGACGTGGTGTTGTAAATTTTTATTAATCACACCGCAACGTTATTCATATCGTATTCACATTCAAATTAACCGTGAAGAAGTTTCGTCACGTTCTGAAATCTCATGAAAAATCTCAGACCAACACACAAGAGCCGAGATCCATGAATGTTTTAATTAAACATAGTAGTGAGTTAGTAAAAAAAGTTTAAACGAGACGACCTAATCAAAAATTGGCTATTTTGTTGAAAAATAAATTGTCATACTATCTTTTTTTTTCTCTCTTTTTCTTCATTAAAAATGTAAAATAATAAAAAAAATAAATAAATATTTATTGCGAAAATATATGTGGTTTAGCATCCAAATGAATTAAATTTCTTTATAAACAATAGCATATTAAATATTTTGTTATTTCATTTGTGGTGAATATAAGTTCTCACCGTGTACATTTTAATCTTTTATCCGTCTACCGCACATGGACCACATTCGCTGCTTTGCAGACTAATATTTCGGCCAAAAGGGGAACTAACATTCTGGCAGACTAATGCTTTATAATGAATCAGCTTTTTAATGTTGCATTTTATACAACGTCTGGTAGGAGTGTTTGATGACACCTCAAGAGTTGTATAAAATTCAAGACAGGAGACGAATTTATTATTCCGAGAACGAGGGATGAAAGGCAGACCTAATAACAGTCGTAAAGCATCATTTCATTCGTATAACAAGCTAAAATGGAAGTTGCTCAAGATAGTTAAAAAGCAGCAAGTTTGATAATGAAATTACATGCTGAATTTTTTGTCGCTCAAAGTTTTACGATGAGAGAATTCGAGTGATTTGTCAAGTTGTGATAGCATGTGCGGTTATTATTGTTAAGATAGTAGTTTTGTGCAGTTTCGTATCGTATCATCATTTCCTCTCAATTTGTAGTCTCCGGTTTTACTGCGCGTTTAAAGCTCAATGAAATTCTACATTGATTCGATATCCGATGCTCATTGTTTGAGTTGGTCGGTCTGAGGTTGGTAGGTTTCCGCGTGACACCACCGTGCCAGTCAGACATAACTTGTCAGAAATAATCATATTTTACAAGCGTTAATATTCAAATCAAACTTCTCTGATACAAGTTACGAATGCAATCATTTTCAAACCGGAGATGAAATTCAAAACAAATCTTGAAAATAAATTTGTTCTCGTTCATTCATTAATAACGATGTCGATGTTTATATATATATACATAACGATGTTATGTCAAACATAACAAGCCATGTTTGAATTAATAAGATAATGCACTGTTTGAATTTTTTTTATGCTGAAAACAAAGTTTGTGTTTGTGTATTACGGGGATTCACTTTTTTTAATTCCAAAAAAAATTTCTCGCTCTGTCACATACCATTCTGCGGGTCTCGACCAGTATCCAATGTTTGTAGAAGAGTAATCCAATAGTGGGAGTCAGCTTAAAAAAGTCAAATGGGAAATTAAATCGAATCAATTTAGAAAATTAAACTTAAATTCTTTACGATCAACCATTCAGTTGATGGATCATTTTAAAGATATTCAAAACGTGCATATGTCCCACATATCTGTGTACTTGTAATAGTAATTTTAATTTGTAATGAAAACGTTTTATGCATTGTTTCAAAATAATTGTTTCGAAGATTGTAAACGGAAAGTGGATTCGCACAGTTTTTGCAACACATTGTCACCAATGGGTTTTCGATTAATAAACGATATGAGATGGGAGCATGCATGAACTGTGGACGAACGTGCTTTCAATTATTGTAATACAATGTCTGTGATTATTTGAGAGAATATAAACAATGGTAATCGAAACAAAACGAAAGGGACGTCATCGCATGATGGCGTTTGCGCGACCGACAGGGACGGCTTCGTCATGCGTGCCATTTCGCACTGCGGACATAAAACACTAATGAAGTTTGTAAAAGGTGTCAGTGTGCAAAACCCACGCGTGACAGTTGTGAATAAACAGGCGGCTAAGCTCAACAGTCGCGACTACGTTCGTGCAAACAAAACTGATTGATTTAATTGCGATTCGAATTATCCCGCGACTGTTTGGCAGCAGCTACGCGTCCTCGGGCTTTTTAAATATTGACCGCCTCAAATTGTTTTAACGATGCATTATTTCGTATTACTGCACGCAATTATCGCTTACGCGGACCGTTCCATTTGCACGCTCCGCTTCATCCAAAAGCATTACCTCTCGTTTTTTTCACCTTTTGTTTTCGTTAATGAACGTTATTTCAACATGTTGCACCCTTATTTCTGCTTCCCCCTCCTCTACTCTCCGACGCTCTTTTTTTTAATCGCATGTTGAGCGTGTTTTGTATGCAAGGTGAGCATCAGCGAATCTGTATTCATTTATTCATAGCGCGAATACGCACGCGAATGATAATAATCATTCCGAATCGGTGATCTTTGATGAAAAGTAAATTATTCAAAATCAATGTCTAATTGTCTACAGAGAATGTTTATTTAGTATGCGATATGTATTTCAAATAACAGTTTCGGTTTCGCCTTGTGTGAGGATTATATAAATACACAAATGCAATGATCAGCGCAATTATGACGTGTTCCAAGCTGCGTGATATCGCTAGTTATAAATTTGTGTTTATCGATAATCAACAGTGGTCTTTCCAACAGCAGAAATCTTTCTTTTACCTCATCGTTCGATATAACTGCGCCATCGAACCACACATTGGACGCGCTCAAAACTTTACTGCATTTCAGTACACGGGAAACAATGTCAATTTCGTAGGTAAATTTTGCAGAACGTAGATTTTGAATGATGGGAAGAAAATTAATGAGGTGCCATCATTGTGAAATTCATGTAAAATTCATAGAATGGCCCGCTAATACAATAAAACAGAGGAATGTTTCGAAAGTGGGCTTGGCATGAATGTTATAAACGTACTTGCTGGTACACTCGAAGCTCATTTCGGTGAGAATTTAACATCGCTTTTTCGGCACGTATGTTGGTCACTCAGGATCGCCTCGGTTATCACAGGTCTTTGGTTCTCTCGGCATCTCGTCCAGCCCACATGACGGCGTGAAAATTCGATTAGACGACTCGAAATCGACGTTACCGAGTACATTAGAGGAAAGTGAAAAAGAGTACGGGCGACGTGGACTGAAATTTGCGTAGGGCGAGAATCGACGAACACGAACACACCAACGCGAGCAATTACCATTCATTACTTTGCCGGGGCCAATTGACATAACTGATTGGTATTCGGTTTACATACCCAACTCAAAAGACCCAGCCCCGGCTATGTGCGGAGTTAATTCTGTTACGAATGTCTGCATCAAGACCCTCATACGTCCTGATGGCGACAAGATAATAAGATTAAGTCTCAGATTCAACTTTGGTTTTAAACTAAAAGTCATGGTTTTTCACGTACCCGCATGTTTTACAATATATTATATCTTTCACGTTCACTTAAAAAGAATTTGTCTAGTGGCGTTTACTCTATAGGCTTTGTACTATCAATCTTGTGGCCAAATTGCACCGTCGGGATTGCTATCTTATTTCGTAGGGTCAACCGGGGTAACTGTCACATCGGGATAATTTGTGACACCTCGTTATTTGATACATTAAAAAAAAAAAAAAAAAAAAAAAAAAAAAAA
>JAQQRF010001584.1:0-10351 GCA_030523145.1 Trissolcus brochymenae | reverse complement strand
CGGTTACATCTCACCATTTCCACTATGACTCATATAGGCGTATTCTTGCCTCACTCTGAGCAAGAATATAACTCGTTATAAACTAATTTAAATTTTGACTTTCCTTAATAGTTAAATTAGTTTATAATAATAAAAATTAGTCAGGATGTAACATTTAGTAACACCATTTTAAATCTCTTCACTTTCAAATTTGTAATTTTTAATTGTTTTGTTATTTTTCGGTTATTATTCGGTTTTATTTCTTTTAAAAAATGAATTTTACAATTTCAATAAATTACAACGTAGGGAAATAAAACAGCTATAGTGTGTTGTAACAGGGTTTCACTTTTGTCAGTGTCCCCTAATTTTTTTCAATCTAATACATAAATGACATGAAATAATGCATAAAATTTTGTTGGGCGCCTGGTCAAGTGACGGTTTTGACTAACTCAATTTTTTTCAAAGAACCTAAGCCCTTATCGCGTAAGGGACGTGGGCAATTTACGGACTTACGGACAAACAAAAAAACAAGAAAAATAAATTAAAACAAAGTAAGTCCGAGGACAAAATTCTATTTATTGAAACACGAAAAGAAAAAGAATGGCATGATACAATAAGTTGCCAAAGATTCCGTCGGAAAAAGAAATCAATTATTAAATCAGTCCCCAATTTACAAAAAAAATAAACCATACGCTAGGCAATTCGAAGGCGATGGCCAATCTAAGTGGCCCATAAATCGTCGACGGACAAATTAACTTTCAAACTAAAGGTGACCGTTACAGTTGCCGCGATCATAATTACAAATTTTATAATGTAAAATCAAACCTTTGGATGACTAACAAGAACCGGACACAGCTTGGCTGGCAAGACCCTAACCGACACCTAATTTGCGCACACCACTACTTTAAAATTTACTTAACTAATAATAAAAAAAAACGCAAAACGTTCAGGCCCCGTGTAGATGTCCGGGGGGGAAGAAGGAGGCCCCTCTTATCGACCCCGGTCGATATCGGCGGGCGTAGGCCCTGCCCCACCGATGATCCGGCCGTTATGGGGGTGGTTCTGCAGACATCCAGGCTGCTGAATACGGCCCGAGGATTTCCTGAAACAGATAACAAACATGGTGGCGTCTCGTCTCTGCCGCTGAAACAAATTTCGGTTAGTCGGTATCGCGTTCTATGGGTCTGTGCGTCGCTCAAGCCGGTCGCTCTAGTGCCCCCCCCCCCCCTCATTGAAAAAATTACAAGATAATGTCTTTGACAACTATTCTATATGACCATCCTGAAAAAACTCTTCGAGCTTGTTCCGGAAAGTCTCTCGGGTTCCTTTTTTGGGAGTTCCCGAGCCAAATGAGCCCTGCCACGTTACAGTGTAATTTTAGTAGAAATGTCATTTGTGGAATTTTCGTTAATGATTCGGTATCATTTGGAGATATTTTATTTTACATTTCTAGAAGATTAGTTAAGATCAGCTACAATCCTTGTTAAGCAAAACATAATTTTTGTTGTGTTCATGTGTCAACGATTTTAAACGTATTTTTATCGATAGTTAAGACTAAGCCGTTCGATATGACAAGGGGACCAATTTCGTTTCGGATTTTAATAAAAAATTTAGCAAACAAAGAACACTGACAAATTCTAAATAACGAATTATGTGTACATGAGCAAGAAACAGACGAACAATTTTTTTCTTTTTTTATTCCTCTTCTAAAATACCCAGTTAATAAGTTCTCAATTTATTCAATGATTAAATTTTATTTATTAGTTTATTTTATTTATTAGTTTATTTTATTTATTTATTATTTTATTATTTTAATTTTAACATTTATTTTTCATCTTACAAACTGTCCTATAATAACGATAAAAAATATAAACGACCAAAGGACAGAGTAGATTGAAAGCGATATTATTTCTTCCTGTCTTAAAACGTTGCTCGAACTGGCAGAGAAGAGTCAGGTAGAGACAATAAATTTTCTTTATGTCGATGATGTGAACGGAGACAAATGATGATGTGTATCGTGGAGACAAATCTTAGGACGAATAAAAACCCTATTCGCAAAGTCAGGCATAAAAATCTGTGTATGTTTTTGTTTTGTTAAAATTTCCCCAAGACACCAACGATATGACCTCATCAAGGAGCTACACCATTTTACGGTGTGTGACTAGAAGGATCTGGCTAAAACTTATAAAATGCTAAGGCAAAATTTCTATTGGGAGAATCAAAAATGGGATGTAAAAACTTACATCTAACAGTGTCTGAAATGTCAACTGAAGAAATTCGTCCGTGTAAAGACAACCAATGGCAATAACAGATACGCCAGGGACTGTCTTTATGAAGATAGCTATGAACTTTGTAGAGCCTATCACGCCTGCAAGTCCCAGAGAAAACAAATATTTAATTTTTGTTCACGAAATATTGCATGGCAGTTCCACTGCCGGACACAACAGCAACTACTACAGCAGAAGCCTTCGTGGAAAAATTCATATGCATTTACTTCAGCTCCCGCGTAGTCCGGACGGATCAAGGAAAGAACTTCGTCAGTAACTTGATGCGGTTGCTAGCAAAGAGATTCGAAGAAGAAAAATAAAGCTTACTATGATAGGAAAATACACTCGCGGATGGTCAGCAGGCGCCTACGTGTTTCTGCTAAATGAAGCTGGCACTGGCAAATTTTCTGACCAATATAAAGGGCCATACAAAATGGTGGGGGTTCTAACCAGCAAAAATATAAAAATCCGAATAAAAAACAAAATAAAAACAGTCGTAACAGACTGCGTACGCCACGTGTATATACGTAACGAGGAAGCCTCGAAGAAATAATTTGTTCCAATATTGCAGACCAATTAATTCTGAGAGAAAATAGGAGATGGCTGATATTTACTCTACCTCACGTATGAAAGAACTAGCCCGAGAAATCACTACAATCGGCTTCGAGAGTATGGAAATCTCGAACCATATTATCAATGCAAGCCCAATCACATCTAGACCGAGAAGGAAGAGGATGAACCCCGAAGAGCCTAATGACATCACCTCGACTGTCCGCGACACCCCTAAAACCGAGGAGACGCCCCTGATTAGATGTTCGCGAACATGGCAACCAAAAAATTCAACCCCGTCGAAAAAAATGGAGCCAACGGAAGCAGCAGGGCTTCAACAAACCCTATAGAACCCACCTTCGAAAAAAATGAGAGGAAAATAGCAGAACCTGGAAAATGCAATTTGAAGGCATAAACAGGTCTCAACTACAAAACTGCAACAGACCGCGACCCTTTTGTCGCAGGTTCTCAAGAGCCTCTCTCTTGCCCCGATTGGAAACAGCCGGCCCGATGGTACTTTTTCAGCTTTTTGCCATGATAGGACGCAGTTCATCCCTGATTGGCTAAGATTATAGTGGCAAAAAAACTAACGTCACGACAATCAGTCTTACAGAGGTCAGAAACTGCAAGGGTTTTCAAGCTAAGATCAACGTCAATTCCCAATACGTACAATTAATCCAATTACTGGAGTACGACACTACCCATGTAATGCACTGCAAGGTCATACTGGATAGAACGGTGAGGTTGTGTGGCAGAGGTCATGGCAGCTATGACGTAGCACATGGTCACAAAGTGAACGTATGTCAGTTGACATGGCAACAGTGTTATTCCTTGCACATGCATCAGTCATTGACGTTGTTTGGATCGCAAATCAACAGGATCAAACCCAATGAAACCACTTACGAAGAGCTAAACATGGGTGGTTGGCTGTCAAGAGATGAATATTGTGGAAGAGCCTATTTTGAAAATGAATATGGTTCCTGGGACGTCGTCTATATACGAGCTGAAATTCAGATCGACCTTGAAGATTACTACGCTGCTGTAAATCTAGATCAAAACAAAATAATTTTCGAATCTGGCACAAGCTACCCATTGAAGAATGTGTACTGCCTGGATTCCGTTCTCGGATTCTCCTTCTAAGAACAGGTCGCCCAGAAAAATTGCAACAAATACTGTGTATCAGTTGCAAAAACCCCCGCAAACAGAACCCTTAGCCCGGGCTAGAAGGAAGTGATCTACGTAGTCCAAATGGATTACCTCTCATTTGCTTAACCCAGAGAGATGGAGTTCAAATCTGCGGACATACCGTCTATCGAACAGAATATCTCTAATTATTCATAGCTAAGATCGACGGTCCCCAGAACAACCGATTCAATCTGAAACCAGTGGGACAACGAGATAATTGCTACCTACATCAACCGCAAGATAGTAACCTGAACTATCACCTGGAGAAACAGCGGGTGTTGGTACTAAATCAAATCGTCAGCAACAAACGTCGCTCCATGGATTCGATTCGACACACATAGGTCCATCGTTTGCCCCATATTGCCTTCTCCCATCAAGATGTTATTTGACGTTCCAAACTTTCCAGCTAGCAACTGACCTCGGTACTAGTGAGTGGAAAAGTCCGATCGCGTAGTGTTGCTTTACGGGCACACCGGGTACTTAGTCGTTTCTCACTATGTGATGAAACTCACACGGGGAGCCACGGGAACGCGACCAGACGAGACCATAACTCCCGTCCGCTATCGTCATCCTCCTGACGGACGGTATGGCCAATCAAGAGGGTACGACATTCGAAGCAACTTCAGGCCACTTGTGATTGAGGCAAGCGCCTGGGTCTGAGCACTACAAACGCCTGATCCCCTTACGCTTCTCGGACGTCTGCTTGCCCTCTATATTACCCAACTTCGGAACCCAGCGGGGAGCCAATGAAGGGGAACGGACCGAGCGTACTCTTACTCCCAGGGATGCATGGTCATCCAAATGCACGTGTTTACCATGAACGTTCTATTAGGAAAACGTGCGACCTTCGACGTCTTTCATTTAGCTTGACTGTCAGATTCCGATAACTTCTGTCCGACAATAGAGCCAGCACCATACAAGTTATGAAAGACGTCTAGAGTGAATAGAGGCTATATGTCGCTTCTTCACTCTCACTAGCCGGCGCAAGTCATGAACCGTGGTTCATTGGTCGATTCCTCTAAATCAACCCGACTCTTTATGCTGCAAGAAAACTTGTTCGAATAGTGGTGAAGAACTCATTACTATGTTCGTCTGAAGAGGCATAGATAATTCTATGCAAGTTAGAAGTCATCGCATGATGGTCTAACTGCTGCTAACTCTCGCTGCATGAAGACTTAACGGAACCCGTTGTAACAAGGTGAGTGAGTCTTTCAAAAACTTTCCAAGTTACATTGTTAACTTCTGAGGGATGATAGGAGTATCAACTCCGTTTCTTTTTCGTCGACCTGCATTCGCAAGGCTCATTCTGATTCTGTTCAAGTTAAGGATCATCGTATACGATGGTCCAATTGCTGCAAACTCTCGCTGCATGAAGACTCAACGGAATCCGATGTAACAAGGTGAATGAGTCTTTCAAAACCTTTCCAAGTTACCTTCACCTGGAGAAACAACTGTCAGTGAAGTACCTAGACATCCTCCAACAGAAATGTGAATTGGAAAGAAGGGTCCTCCTGAATATCCTAACCATACTCACAGCCGCGCCAGACGAAATGGCGCGGATGATAATGAAGTCAGTTGGATTCTTGTCGACGGAGGCAGGAAAAGTCGCCCACATCATCAGATATGTACCAGTTGATGTCATCGTTAGAAAATTCAACGACTATTACCTTGAGCTGCCTGTTAAAAAAGGTAACGAAAGTTTCTTCCTAACTCTCCAAACCCACATCCTACGAAAAACTGGAACCCAAACTTCGTGCAACAGCATTATCCCGCAAATGTATAACCTTGGTGGAAATTCTTGGTACAAAATTCTGCCAAAGCCTCTAGCTGTTATTCCTCCCACTATTCTCCAATCCTTAACGGAAGGATTCTGGAAATAGGAGAGCCCAGGAAATGTGGACGGCAGCCATGCTTAGCGGTATATAAACGCTAGCGAGAATAATGTTAGGACACGAGAATAGTTTTCAATATTACGTTAGATATAAGTAAGTGAAAATATTATACGAAAAAGACACTAGGATAAAATAAAACAGACCTCATAAACCTACGTCAAAAATTTGAAAGCATAAGTCCTAAGTATGGCTATCGTCATGAGTTGGTTACGCCAGCTATAATGAATTAGTGTAACTATACTCCGCAAAACAATTAGCGTCCTCCCCTCTCTGAAATTTCTGCCACTGAATCATTAGACAGCAGCGCCATCTGATGTAAATTTAAAATTTTTTTAAGAAAAAATCTGTAAGTTCAGGTTTTAAGATTTAATAAAGTGTGAGTGAAATTATTTTTTGATGAAATGTGTCAAAGTTATGACAGTTTGAAAAATGCAAAAAATTTGAGGGGGCGGCGGTAATTGTTTTGCCAATTGTATAATGTAAGGTTCTTAAAGTGAAAAGATCGAACCCCCATGCGCTATTTAAGACTAACGCGAAACAATTACTCTGCCTTCAGATAATCGGACATTACTAGGCCAAAAATAAAACCATAAGTTCTAAGTACACAAAAGAAAGCGACCTCTCTAGCTCAATAGCAAATTCAAGCATGTTCCAGCTCAAAAGGAAAGAAATATCTTACTGAAAATAAGATAAGTTTAGACAACCATATGTGAAAACACGCAAACCATTCCCAGCTGGTCCAGTGTCCACTAGTGTTGCTCAATGATAAAAACAATCATTGAAATTGAAGCTTGCTTCACATACCTTAAAAAACGTTAGGCCGAAATAATTAAGGCCGACTGAATAATACTTTTTCCTTCTCTTTTTGAAACATTCGAGTTCTGACGTCGGTCAAAGCAATAAAGTTTTAAAAAGCGAAATGTAAATAATGAAATTTCTTTTCGCTTCTCCCTTTCATAGTTGGGCCGTATGTGGATCGATCTAATCTAAAAGAATCTAGAGATGTATATTCCATCCATTTATGACTTAATGGAGACTGACATGTCTAGTATATAACTTGTAAGGAATTTTTAAGCTCACCTATGGTAACGTGAATTGATTGTGCTGTTACATCGTGCATAATATCTAGTGAATCATTCAAAATTCAAAGGTAGTCTTGGGTCTAGAAGGTAATGACAATTACATGATCGTTAGAAATAAATGCTGTGCTGGCAGGCAGTGCTGGTCTTTTTCCCAAATGGCAACACCAAAACTTCATAAATTTTTCTTTGATGCTGAATCGCAGTATATTTATAAGAGTCAGAGTGCAATGGTATTCGATAACAACTTTGTTTCATATCCAAGGACGAAATGGTTTTTATTCTAAAACATCTTGTAAGCCAGACTTCAATCTTTTCCATACATTCAAAACAGTCAACAAAAATTTTCTTGAGAAATTTATCAGGTATTTGTCAGGTATATATCAAGACTATGTATCAAAAGTCTTCAATTACTTCCAGTCTTTGCTAATACGCGCTCATTCTACCAGGTGTTTTTGAAAAAACATCAGTATAGTCAAAAATTCATCTTATGAATTTTCCTCAATGATGGAAGCACAATCCTCCAACTTTCATTTGATTTCTTCATCAGAACGATACATGTTTTGCTCTTCATTTATGTCTAACATGTAAATGGCTATTAACATTTCGTGATTCTTTACTATGAACTCGACTTTCACTTTCTCTTCTTCACTACTAAACTCATCAATATTTCCTTCTAAATCAAATATAAATTTTTAATATTTCAAATAAATTATTACCCGAAAATACGATTTTTATTCAACTTTAGAATAATTATCTCCGTGTAACTGATTGAGAGATCGTTAACTGCAGATGTCTTTATTTAATTTTGATAGGTCTTCCACCTGTGGCGCTTTAGACGGTGGTTTCGACTACTAGCAAGTTTTTTCAGCCAAGTATTGGATGTGTAACGAGGCGACAACTCGTTTAAATTTTAAACATTTTTATATTGCTTAGTAAATAAAATAATTCTATGAAAATGAAGTTGTAAAAAATTTTATGAAGTTTAATATTTGGAAAGCAATGAATATCGAATCTCGAATTTAGATTTATGAAATGTAACAATATGAACCATCGCCTTAATGGACAAAGGACTGGAAATAGAGCAAGTGCGGCGCGGCACGGACACCGATCAACGAGGCCCGCTGCGCATAAATTAAGCAAAAGGGACCTTAGACAAAAAACGAGCACAAAGATAATACGCGATACTATCTTTGTGAGCGGAAAATTGGAAAGGTACAGAGTGATAAAATGTAGTTTTATTGCTCTTTAAATATAAGATCTAGCTATAGAAATACCTCATTTTTTGTCACTGATCAACCTGGTCTTTTCGAACATTCCTAATCTTATTACTTTGTTTTTCTCGACGCGGATTTCCAAAAGATAAAAATCCTTTCTCCACCAAATAAGACCCAGGTTGAGAGCTGCCCAAAATTTGAGGTATGATTCAGTTCTTGTTCGGATGCTTAGGAGAAACATCTCCTCCGAGAGTTCGCGCCAAGAGTTGAAGTCGCGGTTGAGCGTGTGATTTGTGTGTTGTGCCTCTTGCGCCTTCCGCCTTCAGGTATTGACGAGTACCCGAGCAGGGTCAACCACATTGTAATTGACGTAAGTCATTAATATTTCGTCATTTTTAGTTAATAAAATATTCGTTACCGGATTCAAGTCTGAAAATGTTCTTTCTATTTTCCAACCCTTTAGTGGTTAAGATATTTTCAGGACGTTACAGATGTGCCTCTATTCTTATTGAGGACTTGAGACTCGCTGAATGAACTGATCTTTAAGGAAGAGGTCTGAAAAATACACCTTGCTTGAGCCATGCTAATACTATCCACGATTTCAAGTGAATAATAATAATTCGCTTGCTCAATTGTAAAAAACAAAATTTGGTTTGCGATCTAGTAGAAATTATTCTTAAAAACTTCTTCTCCCTGTCGGTTAAAATAAAAACAAAAAACGCAATCGCTCTCTACTCGACTCAGCTATAGTTGACAGTTGTGGCAGTGCCCCAGTATGTAGTAGTGCCATAACAGTGTAATGTTACATTGGTTATTTTACGGTATTCTGGGATTCATGATTTCATTACTGATGAAGATTCGGTTGAAATTTCATTTATTAAGATGAATGGAAACTCTAGTTGCTAAAGTTTTCTTTTCTGATTTTTGTTTTTTTTTATAATTACTAACGCGCTTCCTGTGCGCTATGAAAGCCAACACCCTTACATTTTTTCAATACATCCTCCTTTTTTTCTTTCATATCATATAAATACACTTTGTTGCTTTTTGTTTCGGTTTTTTGAATCCTCATTTGATTCTTCTTTTCATCTTTTTGAGGGTGAAGAAATTCTTATTTTTTCTCTCTTCTTTCTTTTATTTTTAATCCCCTTTTTCATATTTTGTCCATAAGCCTTTTATTTTTGATTCTTTTTTCTAATTTCTTTCTTAAATTTCTTGTTGAAGAAAGGCTAGGCGTCTCTGTATTTGTTTAAAAAAAAGAGAGAAAAAAATGTTTAATAAATCGAGTCGATGGATGGATAATCAGGGATGGGCATATTTTTATTCATTGATTTTCGAATAATGAATAACGCGTTATTCGTTATTCAAAACTTAAATAAATAACAAATAACGAGTTATTCATTATTCGAGAGATAAATAAAAAATAAATAATGCGTTATTCATAATTCAAACATGAATATAAAAATGAATAATAAATAACGATTAATTTGCTATTTTAATCCGAAATGAAGAACGAGTAACGCGTTATTGGTTATTCGCACTGTAATTTATAATAATTAAATGAAATTGTTCATTCACATAAAGATAAAAGTTGAATGTATATTATAGATAAAGTCTGCCATTATCGTATACATTTTAACTAAACTAGAATTTCGTACTCTTACAACGGGTTATTGAATAATGAATGTTACTTAAACAAAATACTGGAAATTCAAATCATTCAAATTATGTTTACTGAATTCTGTAATAATTTTATATACAATAATAAATATATGTGCGGTTCGTGGAAATAAAATTTGTTTTTTATGACAAAACATTGAAATTGCTATCATGGAGAAATGAACACTCAACTTTTCACTCTCAAGTCTTAGCGTTCGTAACCCCTTGGCCATTGCATCTTACGAGTAAAATTTTCTCGAAGACTACATCCATTCTATTCATATATTATTAATAGAATCAAAGATATAACAAGTAAAAAGTTAAGTAAAAAATAAAGTGAAACATTATTATTCACATAATGAAAAAATGTATGTTGAATATAAGTATAATTCATCTTTATTCTGTTACGTAATGCCTATCATTACGTTAAATAATTCATAAAAATAAAATGTTCAACTCAATTAATATACAACAATTCTACAATAAGACATCAGGAATATATTATCATAGGTTGTACGAATAACAAC
>JAQQRF010001583.1:0-10356 GCA_030523145.1 Trissolcus brochymenae | reverse complement strand
CTCCCGGCGTCTCGAGCAGTCCTCTGAATGACTCGTTTAGATTTACTGGTGACTTTCAGTGCATAAAATGCGAAAAAAACAATGCTCTACTGCAGAGCTCACGTGTACCGTGCGAGGTCGCTATCGTAACTCATAAAAATATATTTAACAACCTCATTTTTTTATATAAATTTTTTTATAATGAACGAAATACATTTCAGACATTTTTAATCATATTTCAAAGTAAGTGAATGAATTTGTTTAACAGTTTTTTAAAATAAATTTTGATAAATGCAATTTATGAACCGCAATGAAAAAGCAGTAAATTTATGTTATATTTATAACCATGGTTGTAAATAAACAAAAATATGAAGAAGGCCTCTGTTAATGCAGCAAAGTAAACTGCATATATATGCAGATGAGCCTTGGAATAAAATGTATTTCGTAATTTTAAACAAACTTATGAATAAAAACATTTACGGAACTATTGACGATAAAATATCGTACTTATCTATTTCAATATCATAAAATTCGTAACTGTTCTCTCAGAATTTGACATAATCATTTTCAATAAGGAAATTATGCAAAGATTGTTTTGCTTCATAATCCATTTTAGAAGCAAAATATCTGTCATTATTTTTTTTATTAATTTCAAGTAAAAATAATTATTTTCGATATGGTAGCTTTCAAACGAAGGTTACACATTCCATGTTTCATAATTTCCCTATTTTTGGTTGCGCTATATACACTGCTAATAGTATGAATTGCAGAGATAAGTAAGAAAGCCCTCTGTAAAGATAAAATACTTTATCGTGGGTCACGGTATGTATTGAAGTATTATCGAAATATTATAATAATTATTATTATTATTGAAGACTATATTATTATTTTGGTTGTACTTATATTTTTTATAGATCCTCTTATCCTGATGAATAACAACAATAATCATTTATCCTTATTTCTTTATAAAACATTTGTAATTGTTGATAATATTTTTTTTTTAATTATATCAATCAGTTATAACAGATGAATAATCGTCGTATATTTGGACTCAATTTTTACAAAAAACATGGAACTTAGATGGGCTCTCTATATACATATAGAAATATCAAACTGAGTTTGTCATGTATGTTACATGAATATCATAAATGAATAACGTGAATATAGTTAACAGTAATGTTTTATAATGCATTATTTTTCGAACGTTTGAATTTAATTTTTGTACGATTAATATAATCAAAAAGTTAATGTTAATAGCAGGCATAATTAAATGAAACTAATAAAAGTATAAAATTTAAAAGTTTCGAGTGAATAGAACTTAAGCGTTGAATGATGTATACACATAAGTATATACATAAGAATACATACAGAGTGAGTCAACAGTCCCGGAACGGTTAAATATCACGAAAAATTGTTAAAAAATCGAGGAAACAAAAAAAAACGTGTCAAATATTTTTTGCCCTATTCAACGATATCAACCATAACTCTCTACCCCCACCCCTTGGGGGGTGAAAAAGGGGTAACTTTTAATTCTTAAATGGGAAATCCTCTTTTTTATTGTAGATTTAGGTTCTTCGTTAAAAAAGCAGAAAGTTTTATTCGAACAATTTTTTCGAATTTATTACAGATGTCGCTGTAATCGGTCAAAATTTTTATTGCAGTAACTCTCGAAATAGTCATTAGATTAAGAAAAAAACACGAGGTAGTCAATATTTTTAGACGAGTTATTCGATAACAGGAGCTGGATACCGGGGGGGGGGTGGTAAATTTGAAATTTTTAATAAAAAATCCTTATTTTTTTATTACGAATTTGTATTATGCAGTTAAAAATAAAAAGTTTCAACTTTTCTGGGTATTAAATTACTTTTGAGATGACCCAGGAACTACGACGTGGACGTAGTAGTTTTCCGTTTCTATCGAGGTGCTTGTTTTAAGTGAGTTTGTTTCCCCGACGCACAGCTCCTGGCCTTCTCCTCGGGAGAACCATCGGGGACGGTTTCACGAGAAACTGTTCTCTCGGTGACTCACCCGGAAGGCACTTGAATAGGAACAATTCAGCTATTTGAATTGAGCGCCCAGGAGCAAGTCCCTGATTTTGTCCCTAGAGGCACTATTTTTCGTTTTTGGCCCGAAAGGAGAAGGTTCAAAAGGAACGACCGAATTCGGAATCGCTTTCTTTTTTTTCTGGACTTCAACTGGATCGTTTAAGTGTCATTAATAATTAATTGTCGCATGTGAGGATTGTAAAAATTGACGGGATCCTAATTGCCTTGTGTTCAAGTTCAGCTAAAGGTCAGATTATTCATTGTTGGTACTTTGGTTTTCGACATCAAGAGTTTCAGACTTGAATTAAGTTAAGGCTCCTTACGAGCATTTTAAAAAAACCGTTTGTTCATTTCAATTTGACCCGTTTCGTTAAAAATGAATAGTTTATTTAATCATGTATCATTTGTTGTCCATGTCCAAAAATTCAAGTATTTAATTGTCCTGTATAACCACGACGACCGTGATTGAGAATCTCAAATTAGATTAGAAATTGTTCATTTATTGTTAATTGTTGTAGTGCCCGTAAAATTATTTTTCTAAATCTAATTTTCTGGTCCGAATTTAATTCGAAGATATCTTTGCCAAATTATTGTAACATTGTTATTTATTTTCTTGATTTATCACTGTGCATTATTTATTGTGTCCGGCAAACCGTTATTATTTATTGATTTTAATTCTCTGACATACATCAACTTTTGATTTTATTCGGTTGACGAAAGTGAAAGAGAATATCTCTTTTTAAGGGGCCATAAGAACGAGAGGGATAGAGCACGGCACTGCTGTCAACTTCAAATATCGATCAAGGTTTGTGAACGATCGATGAGAATGGTGCACTAATACTAAGGAGCCGTAAGTGGAAACATAGCCATACTGGATTTTTGTTGTTGAAGAGTGTTGTCGTGCATCAATTTTGTTTGTTTAAACGTTGTTTGTTAAACGTAAAATAAAAACGTTTGTGTCATTAAACGTCATGAACCGACGTTTAATGAAAATATCGAACCTCAACATCTTGATTTCATGCACTCTATGCACTCGTCGCATAGTTTTAATGCGCGAAAAATATAGGGCTTTAGAAAATTAAATTTGCAGGTTCCGAATGTGAACAAGGGACGACTGCGGATGAATTTTTTATTTCGATTCGGGAAAAAAAGAAGACGTAGAGATATTACGGATACTGAAATGCCTGAAGGTGTTATGAAGGCCGAATCGTTATGAAGGTGAAGGTGATATGTTAGGTGGGGTCACACTAAGGTGGTATTGCCTCGAAAACCATCTTTGGTGAACTTGGACAGATTGCGAGGATCATTTTCGGGTTCATTTCGGCGATAAAAATTTCCAGCTGAGAGTTCAGGGGGAACTCAAGTGCCCCACGCAGGGTCAAAGGGAAAGACTATTTAACTTGGTTTCGTTACATTATGCGGTTTTTAGATCCCTCACCACAACTTCAAGAACAACTTGATCTCGCGTATAACAATTTAAATTCGGAATATAAATTGTAAATCGACCATAATGATTTTGGATCCTTTTATGAGTTCGAAGAATTTGGTAAATCTTATGAAGCGCGTAAATTATCCTGCCGGTTATATCGACCTCCGACCTTTTCACAAAGTCAATTATTTCCGGAAGTTGCATATCGACCTCCCAAACGGGAGAATCGATCTTATAGGCGTCCCCAGAGAGAATTCAGTTCTGGACCAAGTAATAAAAAAATTTGTGCTAATAAAGTTGAGGTTCAATAAAGTCCGGATAAGGCCCCTCAGGCCCAAAGGTCTCAGACACAAAAACCAATAATAAAGCAAAATTTGACTTTAGAAAAAAAAAAGTAATTTAAGTAACTGAAACTTCGGATCAACCCCTAAATAATGCAATTTCAAGTCAAGGTGAGGGCCCTTCAGGTTCCTCATCACATACCACTTTTTCAGATTTTTCCTGTTAGAATTGCAATAAATCAGGTCATAATAAATTCAGGTTCTTTAATAGATTGTTTGATATTCGCGGTAGCAGGCTGGTCAGCTACCTTCCTTAATCGTTTTTCGTCAACTAATCACGTTCACAGGCAGAATCTGTTTTAATAACGTCTGGTTTACCACAGGTATAACCAAACTTGCGCCTGGGCTCCTGACAATTATTAAATAATAATAATCAGGAGCCGGGTAGAGAATCGGGGTACTGAAAAAACACGTTTCCATAATTTTTCAAAGCTCTATGTAGGCCCTCAATATGCCCTCAAACGTGTAGGGAAATAAAATTCACGTATAAATTTAACCAGCTTTGGGCGACAACTCGCGCTTTATAAGAATCTCAGAAAACGTTTACGTCAAATTACTCAACGTTCCCTACACCACGGGGTATATTTCATTTTACAGATTCCAGAGGTTTGGTAAACGTCGTTTTATTCTACGGGTGATAGAGCAAGACTTTCTCAGTCAAGCTTTTTTATTTTCTCTACTGTTTTGAATTTCTCGTTGTATACGGAATCATTCTAGGTATCAATCAGATAAGGACGACATGTCCTTGTCTGCAACGGAAAGAGTAACTATTCTTATGATGAGAGGGTATGGCGACAGGGAAAGGCCATACCAGGAGATTGGAGATTTATTTAACGACACCTAAAAAGCAAAGTGTACGAAACGAAACCTAACAACATAAACGAACTGAAGGAAAGAATTCGTAACGTTTCGAACGAAATACCTCCTCAGATATTGCAGAATGTTACGGATGAAGTTTATTTTCGGTTAGGTCAGTGTCAAGAAAAAAGGGGTTATCAGTTCGAGCAGGAGAAAAATTAAACACTGAAAAACAAGTCCAAAGATGAATCCAAAGATGAGTGGCAAGGGGACTCATGGAAATCATGGAAGCCGCCCTACTCTTTTTCGCCTATTCGGGGTGGAGGGAGAGGGTGGTGTTATATTTTATTAAACAGAAATACCTATACAAATTATTTTACCTCTACAAAGTACCCTGATTCGATGTTTTTTTACATCGTAGGGCTCCAAAAATTTTCGATGGATTTCGCTAAATTTTCTAATTGCTATTACAGCGACATGTAACGTGATTTCAGAAAAATAGTTCCAATAAAATTTTTCTATTTTTCAAGAAAAGATCCGAATCTGCAATAAAAAATAGGGGTTCCTATTAAACTTTTCACAGTTGCCCCCCCCCCCATCGGATGGTGGGAAGAGGGGGTCAATATGGGTGTCGTTAAAAAGAGTTTGGAAAAATATTGGACACGTGTTTTTTCTTTTCCTTGATTCAATGTGTTCTTTCGGACTCATCCGATCGTTCCGGGACTATTGGGACACCCTGTATAAAATATATAATAAGATGACTGAAGAAGGAAAATTTATTTAAAGGTAAATGAATTAATTTATATTTTATTTGCTCTGTTTTTTCTTTCAAAGTGTTATTTTTCGTTTTCTTTTTGTTTGCAATTATATCATTGTTCAATATACGAATTTTACTCTCATTTTCTTGTCTTTTGTTTTTGTTTTGTTGTTTGTTTTCAAAAGAATAAATTTTATTTCGATTTTTCAATACATATTTTCCAATATTTAATTTTTAAATGAATGATTCTCCGATTTATATGTGTCTCTCGAGCGAGGTTGCATTAATATTCTCATTTTATTTTTTTCCTTTGTTTCGATATCTGCTATTGCTTAGGGTGTCATATTTCTTTTCGTCGCCCTATTTATGACTCAGAGGCGCCGTGAGACGTTCGTTTTCATTTCGGTGGTGATGACAATTCAATTCGTTAATTCGGTTTAGTGTCGCGAATATTTCTTTTATTATATGTGTTTTTTAATGTTAATTGTGTGCTTCTAATTGTTGATAGTTTTGTTGGTATGTCAGTGGAAAGTGTGTGTGAACACGTGGCTGCTGCGGCCATCAAGACATGCCGGATAAAACGCGTCGAATTGTGTGCGATTCTTTTTGTTTTCGATTATTGTTGTTTTTTCAAAGTGTTGTTTAAAATTTTGTTTTATCTATTGTTTGGTTTGATTTTTATTAGTAACAAATAGTATTTGAATGGTAATATTAATTTATTTATTCTTGACGTAGAATATGACTGTTTCTTTGGGTACGAGTGAGGTGCATGAATGTGTGCGTTAGCGTGTGTGTACGGTTGTGTTAGTTCTTGTGCTCTGTGATCTGGTCGTGTAAATCATGAGTTGAGGTAATGTTTGTTTCGATGAGAGCCATATTATTTTTTAATGTTTTTATTATTTTCAGAAAAGTTTTAATTATATAATTAATTGAATTAATTAATATAGACGTGATTGTATGTGAAATTTATTTATTGTTTTTTTATTCATAATATTATTTATTTTATTGTATAATTATTTTTAACTTTCTTTTTAATATATTATTATTATTATTCTTTTTATTTATTTCATTTTTTTAATACTGAATATCATTCTAAAGTTTGTTCATTAAGTTTGTGAAAAAAAAAAATTTGTTTGTTAATTATTTAAGGATTTCGTATTAATTTAAAATTTAAAACTGATATAGATAATTTAAATTTTGTTATAACAAATAAGAAATTATACTCATGTAAATTTGTTTTTTCCTATAGCTTATATTTGTTTAATGGAATCGTGTAAGTTTTTGATTTTAAGTTAATCATTCATTTGCAAATTTTAATTCAATTGTTGGACTTCAGTTTGGTGGGCCTGTATTGCTACTGAGTTTGTTGCCGCTAGTTTGTGTCTTCAGCGTGCGTGTTTTGTGGATGGTTGCTGTCGAGTTTTTCATCTGTGCTTTTTAATTTTACTTTTCTTTTTAATAACTCAGTTTTAATATTTAATATGATTGTTGTATTAATTCATTTCTTTTCTTTTTCAGATGAGTTTCAAGGATCACTCAGCTTTTTCTTTTATTCTATATTTTTTTGTTTACGCGTTATTTATTTTTTAAGAGAAATTTTGTTTTTATTAAAATTTAAATAATTATTAAGAATTTTTTTTTTGTTGAAATATATTATTTTAAACCAATTTTCATTCATCGCGCTGTTTATTCTAGGTTTATTCGTTGCAATTCTTCTTCGCCTAAATGTGCAAGTTGTGCTCGATTTCAATAAATGTTTCGTTTTTCGCCATTCACATCTATAATAAGATTCCCTCTCGTTGTTATTACTAAATTTTTATATTGCCCTATATTTGAAGAATCTAACTTTGTTTTTCTCCATCCTTTCATTTCAAAAACGTAATCTCCAACATTGAATTCAACGTTGCTAATTTTGCGGTCGTAGTAGAATTTAGATTTTTTTTTTCGCATTTTGGAGGTTGGTACTTGCAAGAGTTTTATATTCTTGTAGGCGGTTTGTGAGGTCTAATAAGTATTCATCATAGGACTTGGTTTTGTCGATTGAAAATCCGGAAGGTAGTCTAGCTTTCTTTCCGTACATAAATTCATGAGGTGTGAATCCGGTGCCTGTGTGTCTGGTTGTGTTGTAGGCAATCATTGCAAATGGTATAAGATTTGGCCAATCGGGTTTGTTAGGAATATAGCATTTGAGGTACTGTGTTAATTCAAAATGTGAACGCTCAAGGGATCCATTAGACTGAGGGTGGTACGGGCTGCAAACGTATTGTTTTATGTTGAAAATTTTTGCAAATTGTTTATTAAGATCTGAAACGAATTGTCGGCCGCCGTCTGTCAAAAGGGCTTTAGGACATATATACATATATACAAATAAAATTGTGAGCAAAAGCTCTTGCAACTTCCTGAACCGTGGCTTCAACTAAAGGAATAGCTAAAGAAAATTTAGAAAGACCGTCTTGAATAGTTAGTAAGAATGTCTAATTTGTGGGTGATCGCGTCTGATTGGTCCATACAGATCTAAGCTGACTTTCTCTAGGCACTCTGAATAGGTGTCGGTAATAACCATGGGAACTCGAGTTTTAAGTCTGGCTGCCTTACATTTTTGACAAGTGTAACATCTTTTGATGAAATCTCCGATATCGTT
Source organism: Trissolcus brochymenae (assembly GCA_030523145.1). Taxonomy (NCBI): domain Eukaryota; kingdom Metazoa; phylum Arthropoda; class Insecta; order Hymenoptera; family Scelionidae; genus Trissolcus; species Trissolcus brochymenae. The sequence goes on along the minus strand of JAQQRF010001583.1, from coordinate 2,366 downwards.
ACGCATGTTTCGCCAATAGAAATTATTAAGAATTTTGTGGTATGTTTCTTTTACTCCTCGGTGACCGCTGGCCATACTTGTAAGATGTTCGTCTATAATTTCAGGACCCATTTCGAGTGGTGGTACGATAATCTGCCCTTTACAAAGCATGAATACTATGTGTGTGTCAATAAATGTTAAGTGAATTGCGCGTTTTACTATAGTCCATTGTTCTTGTGTTAAAATTTCTTCGTCGACGGGAATTTTGACTTCTTGGATCTTGAATTACTTTGTATTATAATAAACTTTTGTAATAAACTTTTGAGTACTTTAAGAGTATTGATAACTTGAAGCGGGTCAAAAATTTCAAATTCAAAAATGAATTTGTTTTTTATAATAATACCGAAACATTGAGTTTTACCTCTAATTGATGTTGTAACAGTGCCAGGTTCAGGTTTTTTTCCGATTAAACCATGTTTCGAAATAAAAAATTTTTCTATTAGGACGCATAGTGGTTCACTGTTAAGGTCGCAATCTGCGGTTGCAAAGTAAGCTATATGGCCACATTCGTTTAAAATGTTATCATTAGTCTCTATTATATTTGTAAGTTCGTCGGCTTTGGTGTTTTCTTGTTGCTTCGATAAGACTTCGAGAGTTGATTCATGATCTGAATTTTGTATTACTTCGTGTTCAAGTGTGTTAGGTGTGTTTATTGAGTTGTTTTCGCTTTTCCAAGAGTCGTTTGGTAAGTAATAGATAAAGAGATTATTGTTAGGTAGTTCATTTGAGGTTTGTATTTCTATGATTGTATTAAGTTCTGGGGATTCAAGGTCTGAAAAATCCGGTTCCGGTTCACTACAATTTGTAATAATATTTTCTTTTGCAGGTCGTTTACGCTTCGGACGCTTGCTGTGGTCGCTTATGTCTGTTGTTGATTTGCGTGCTCGTTTTGTTTATTGTGAATTCTTATTTTGACAAATCGATTCATTTTTCACTGGTTGCGTGTCTATTACTTGTTGAGTTCTGTGATTATTTGGTTAAATCGGGACCAAATTGGTCATGTAAATAGAATGTTGTTGAAAAATCATAAAATAATTTGAAGGTGCTTGATTGTGCTGGCCCACTCTGACTTATTTATTATTTCCGCGATCTAGGCCTATTCTGATATAAGGAATTGTGTGTTTCTTGATAATTATTTATGATTTCATAATTACATTCTCGATTGTGTTCGGACTGACTCGATCTTTAGGGTTATTCTTTATTATAACTATATAAATAGTTATGTGATCTCTTTTTGAAGTTATGATTTCTCCTTTTTTCAATTCAAGCGCTTTCAATTTATTTTCATTAATCATGCCGACAGCGGCTAATTGTTAGAGTGTTGGAGTATTTAGAGTCAATTCGTTGTCGACAAAATATAGAAGATGCAAATTATCTTTCAATAAAGGAAGATTTACGATTTTTACGTTGTTAACAAGATTGTTCGTTTCTATTATACGCGGGACAGGTTTTTCGGTTACTTTTTGTGTATCTTTGAGTATTTCTACTTCTACTGTCATTTTGCAGTCTTCACTTATTTCATTAGGTTTGGATTCTCGTGCGTTTCTTGGGGCTATGTCAGTAACGTATCCATCTATATTTACTGGTAGAGGTATTTCGGTTTTGAATTTTGGTTCATGTTTATATGGTTGCGCGTCCGTAAATTGTTGTCTGCCCGGGCGTCAAGGTGCTAGTTGCTTCTCATGTTTTGCCTCGTCGTATACTTCAATGGCGTTTGGATTTTCAGTTAGTCGTCGTGTTGCTTGCGGTTTGATTGTGTTTTGTGTAAGAGGTGGTACAGAGCTTCTTCATGGAGTATATCACGATATTGTTCCCGAGTAACTCTTTGAGATGTAGTAAGTAAATCGTCTTCTGTGTCTGTACTACTTTCCTCATCGTATTATTCATATGTATACCACCGTCGTTTAACTCCTGGTTTTCTCCTTCTTTCTCGGTTCCTTGATAGTGTTCTTTTATAGTGTGTGTTTGGTTGCTTGGGTATTTTTATTGGCTCTAAAGGAAAGGAAGGTCAGTTGTCAGTTGTTGTCACTGTTTTTCGAAGTCGGGGTATTGTAAAATAGGTGGATTTATCAGTGTTTCGCGGATTTCGTCGAAGAATGTTTGTTGTTCCTCTTCACATGTGAATGGGAACACCATTTTTTAAAAGTTTTGTTAAGGGTTTAGTGTATTTTGCAAAATTTTTGACAAATCTCCGATAGTATCCAGCAAGGCCAAGGAATTGTTTTATATTTTTCGCTGTTGTTGGTACAGGATACTTTTTGATTGCTTCGACTTTTGCAGGGTCTGGAGCTACACCATGATTAGAGATTGTGTGACCTAAATAGTTT
>JAQQRF010001582.1:0-10360 GCA_030523145.1 Trissolcus brochymenae | reverse complement strand
TGAGAAGGAAAATAAAAGGTTTCAGAATAAAAATAAAAATAAAGATAATAAAGAAAATGATGACGAGTATAATGTGAATGATGATAATAATGAAAATGAAAATAACAAAGATCCATTCTAAAAAAAAAGATCACAATCTGAAGTTGCAGATTGCACATCACATAGTTTATTTCTCGAGACTATCGGCGTGAAGTTGTCGTTGACACGTCACTCGGGTTTTTCATGTTCATCATATTTTAATATGATGATTTTCATAATATTATCATTAAATCATTAATATATATCATTTCATTATCATATCATTATCATTATCATATCATTATTAAGATAATTATTAGTCAGTAAGATTATGTTTCAATGGATTTTTTCAAATAAAAATCAATGAAAAGGTAAGTTACCTTACCGATGTCGGTAAGGTAAACTGCACTATTGATTATTTATCTTACGATTTATCTTATTGATTCGATGCACTGTATGAAGAGGCGTTGTTGCCGAGTCGTTGCTTCACGTGGTAGTGCGTCTCCCGTTCTTTTCTTTTGGGCAGCGACACGTGCAACATCGTCTCTTTAAAAACCGGCATCGGATTCTGCTTCGTCGAAAATTTAACCAGTGCGGTGGTAAATCCGACATCGGTTCGCGTTAACGCGGGTGGCCGTGATCGGCGTTTCGTTAGTTGGCTATTTCTCTGGTCTGTGCCGTGAAAAGTTATTTTCTGGTCGCGTGGTGTCATCCAAAATGGCGAATCCAGTGAGCAAAAATTTCGAGTTGCTTTTTACCCGGGAGGACATCGAATCAATCGCTGTGAACGAGAAAAATGTGTAAGTGGCTTTATATAACTTTTTTACATTTTATAATTTATAATTTTTTTGCTTTTTCATTGGTAATTTCATTGGTAGTTCATTTTTCATTCTTTCTACCTTTTTTCCTAACCTTTCTTTTTTACATTTTTTTAATTTTTATTTAAAACAAAAATTTTGATTTTAACCATGTTTTTCTTTTTCTATTTCAGAGAACTCTTCGGCCTCATCATTACGGTGAACGCCCCGGAATCCGTAGGAAAAATAAAAAAATATGAGGTTATGAAATTTTTAATTTCTAACCAAAGCGGCATCATTATCCAGTGCGCTCTCTGGCAAGAGGACATTGTCATCCACCGAGCAAAAATTACAGCCGGTTCGGTAAGTGAAAATATTTTTGACATTTTTTATCTGAACATTTTTATTTTTATGTAAATATTTTTATATGTATAATATATATATTATTTATATTTTTTTTAGATAATACACATCAACGGTGCATGGGCTGTCGAGTCGGAGGCTCGCTTCAATCGGGGCACTGTTCCTTGGGAGCTGTCCATTAAATCAACGACAATCATCGAGGTGGAGGAGACAAACATGCCGATCGAACCAATCCGCGCAGATGCCACCATAATTCAGCTAGAAGATGTTGGAAGTCACGTTGAAGAATTCGTCGGTATGTACAAACAAAAAATTGATAATTTAATATTTTTATATATTTTTATATATCAATTTTATTCAATTGAAAAATTTTTTTTAATTTGAAATCTGAGCTCATTTTCACATCATTTATAAAATTTTCATTTTCATTTTATATTCAAGTTTTAATAATTATTTTACAGAGTTCGATGGATTCCTCAAATCGCCGTTCCAAATTATTGCTGGGAGACCTGCTTATGGGAATTCATCAATTTGCACAGGCTACCGTGTTGAGGACGTGCACCGTTACGAGCGGATTGACCTTCGCGTAAGCCAGTTTGCCATGGATGAAGACTTCACAGTTGGCGTCCATTTGCGTGTAAAAGGAACAGCCAGAGAAGAAAGAGGTATAAATGATGATAATGTTTACGAGGAATATTATTATATATACTATATTCAATTTAAACATGCTCTAATTTATTTATATTTTCATTTTTAACAGACCGCTGGGGGAACATGAGGATCTTTCTCGACATCGCTAGCATGGCAGATCTGAACATCGCTTCAGATGACAAAAAGGAGTCTCGTGATATGATAAAGTGCAGGCGTCTTCCGATACGTCACTAGGCTAAATCGATGTTCATCCCGATAGGCGATGTTCAACCCGCATGTTTTTTCTTTGTACTTGATTTTAGTTTTTTATTCCTTCATCCTAACTCTCGACTTTAACCTCAAATTTAACCCCATCTTAACCCTTTCAGTCATTTTTAAGTGCAGATCTTTTTCACAATCTTTTTTGTACAAACTTCGCTTATTTTTTGACTTCATACTTTGTTCCATCCATACAAACTTAAGAAATAACAACAACAAATCCGTAAATTCCATCCATACAACAAATAAATAACAGCATTCCAACAATCTCAAAAAACAATAAATAAATAACAGCAATTTTTAAACTAACAACATAACAAAATGACTGAAAGAGTTGAGATATATTAAAGTTATATTTTTCTTGAATGAAAATGACAAAATGTCTTAACTTTCACCTTAAGTTAATAAGTTTAAACCAAAAGAAATGGTTGTGCGTCCAAGCTTGAAGCTTAATTTATGACTTATATTGACAGACTTCGCTAGAAAATTAAGTTAAATATTAAGATATATTATTGATAATTTAATGTTACAAATGTGATATTAGTATAAGATACAGTGTATTATTTATTGTAACAGTATATGATCTTAATATATATATTATTATGATCTTAATATATATATTATATATAATTTTGAAAATAAAACTTATGTTCAAAAATAGAAATCAACTTTTTTCCTTTTGTATGCTTTTTCGGGAAAATAAAAATCAACACTTTTCCTTTTTTTATTTTTTTCCAGGATCCTTTTCATGAAAATTCATTGTTTTTCTTAATTATTTTCCTTTCAGTGAACTTTTTAATGTAGAATTTCTTGCAAAACGTAATCAAAATCAATTTTTTCCAAAATGACAAATTTTAAATATCGCGCTCTGCAGCATTGCTAACTTTTTCCTTAATTCAATTCATTTTTACAAAGTTACCAACTTTTAACCTCAAACGCCTGTTCATACTATAACAATCACTTCACGTGAACAAAAGTGGGTTTTTGTTAATGAAATAAAGGCGAGTCATTTATTAATAAACAAAACAAAAATAGTGTGTTTTTTTGTCGTCAAATCAGTGTCCAGTGCTTGGAGACGCTATTTCTGTTCCGGTTGACATTTGTATGTGTTGTGGTGGCAATAAAAACGTGAGTATTTTGAGGTTAATTCAATTATTTAACTTTGCAAATTCTATTTTAAATCGTGACTTATAATTTTCATATTCTTTTTAAATGCCTACGTATGATTGAAATATGAATTACATATTGAATTTGATTTTTTAATGAATTTATATTTATTTATATTAACTTATTTTGATAAAAACTATGCACTGCATTTTTTGAGTTTACAAATTTTTTTACAATTTTTTTTACAATTCTTTTGGTTTAAGAAGTCATTTTCCTTCAATTTCATTACTATAAACTCAAATTTATGAATGATTTTCATTGCAAACTGAATTTTACAAATTCAGAATTATCAAAGGAATTTGAATTTGAATTTTTTTAGTTTTCAATTAATAAATTTGCAAATCTATGTCAATCAAATCAATTCTGCAAATTCTTATTGTATCATCATTTTTGCTCAGTTATCTCTGCATATTAAATTTGCAATATTGACAGCATACAAGATGTGTATTATTTAAATGTTTTGTAATGCATTTTGATCACTTAAAGTTTTTATTGGAATTCTGATTTAAAATGTTTAATTCAAAATTAAACTATTATTACGATTTTCACTTTCATTTGCAGTTTGCAATAATGATGTTACAAATTTATGTTTGCAAAGTTTAATTTGTAAAATTAAAATACTAAATGATTTTTTGCATGATATGTTTTAGCAAATTTAAATTCATGTTCTCTTTGAAAATTCTTATTTCATCATTTTTGTTAAACTATTACTTTTTGCCAATAAAAAAAAAATACATCTTCATATTATTATTTTAAATGATCATCATTGCAAACTAAATTTGGCACGTTCAAAAATTTCAAACAAACTTGATTCTATCATTTTTTCTTACAGTTATGGATTAAAAAATTAATTTTTGCAAATTCATCTCCATCAAATCAATTTGGCAAAGTTTTAGTTCATCATCTTTTTCGCTTACTTATTTCTGCAAAATAAAATTTCTACAGTTGGTAACATACAAAATGTGCAATATTTGAATGTTTTGAAAAAATTCATTTTAATTTCATTTGAACTTTTTATTGAATTTCTGATTTATTGTGTTTTGATTATTATTTCCTACGACTTTCACTTTACTTTTTTAGTTTGCAAAATGATCTTTTAATGCACGTTTGCAAAGTTTTATTTGACAAATTACAATACTGAATGGTTATTAGCATGATATTCTTAGCAAATTTTTAGCAAATTTAAATTCATGGTTTGTTTGCAAATTTTCAATTGGTCATTATTGTTAGACTATAATTTTGCTTATCAAAACAAAATACTATACATCTTTATATTCATGTTTTAAATGATTACCATTCGAATAATATCGAACTTAATTCTTTTAATTTTCTTACAGTTATCAATAAATATATTTTGCAATTTTTATTCAAAATCAGCTTTTATTCAATCTTGAATTTTCGATGTACAACTTTAAATCGAAAAATTTTTTCGTACAATTAATTATTGCATTTTTGAAGTTAGCTGTTTGGTATTTTGTCAAAAGCATGTTTGCGAAACTGTTATGTCTTGAATAATCATCACAAAATTTTAAATTTGTTCGCAGATCAATCGAAGAAAAAGTTTTCAACCAAGGATAACAGATTCTAAACTAAGGAGGATTTAATTGAAGTAATTTAATAGGTTAGCACAAACTTAAATTATTTATTGCAAATTTTCTTGGAAGCATAGAAACTAATCATATTTTTACATTTTCAGGTGTGCATCGAACGTACTGAACATAAAAAATTTACTGCAGAAACTTTCTATGAAATATACATTCGATTAGGATTTTATTGCAGTTTTTATATAGCAAATAGAAATTGTACATTTTGTAAATAAAGTTGATTGTAAATAAATTGATGTAATAAAGTTGAATATATAATAAAATACTGTATAATTGATGTTCTTATATTCCGATTTGGAATTATAAAACTTGAACCACTGACCTCGAACCATTAGACCATTGAACTATTGAACTATCGAACCACTGATCACTTGAACCACTGATCACTTGAACCACTGATCACTTGAACCACTTAACTTGAACCACTGATCACTTGAACCACTTAACTTGAACCACTGATCACTTGAACCACTTAACTTGAACCACTTAACTTGAACCACTCAACTTGAACCACTTAACTTGAACCACTTAACTTGAACCACTGATCACTTGAACCATTTAACTTGAACCACTGATCACTTGAATCACTTAACTTGAATCATTGATTACACTTGAACCACTGAATCTTTGAACCTAAATCGCTGATCTCGAAAAATAATTTATTTTGATCTATTGATATAAATATTCGAATTTTTTTCTTATATTATTGTTTATTATTTTGACTATTGAATTGAGCAGATATATTTAATTATTTGTGAACCATAAGTAATACGTAAAGCATTATGCCACGAAGAAAGATACAAAGAACACACGAAGAAGAATTAGAGTATCAAGAAACAAAAAGATTAAAGAATTTAGAAGCTCAACGGAAATATAGACTAAAGAACAAAGAAAAGGCTGAATCAAATACGCCTGAAGAGGCAGACTTTCAAGAAACGAAAAGATTAAAGAAATTAGAAGCTCAACGAAGGTATAGGCTTAAGAAAAAAGAACAGCGAAATTCTAATGATGCCTCATCTTCAACTATCTCTTTCAATCAAACTGTATCAACAAACACTGTTGGTGATATTGATAATACTCCAACTATCGAAGAATTACAAGAGAATTACATAGGTAGAATGGATATCGAATGTTCACATTGCAAGGCACTTCATTTTAAAGATGAAAAAGGCAAAGATCTGAACAGTTTTAGTAAGTGTTGCGGTAAAGGAAAAGTACATCTTGAAAGAATGCCAGATTTTCCAGATAATCTAAAATTACTTTTTGACGGTTCACATCCTAATTCAGCAGAATTTTTTCAAAATATTCGTTGTTACAACAATGCGTTCGCATTTGCATCTTTTAATGCTAACTTAGTCAAGTTCAACGGAAGACCGGGACCATTCTGTTTCAAAATTGCAGGTCAAATTTATTACCAGATCAACACATCTTTGTACCCAGTCAATGATGAAGCTCCAGCATTCGGTCAATTATTCATAGTTGATCCTAACGAATCTTTAACACATCGTTCTTCCGTTTTCGAACATCTTCATCCAGAAACTTTAAAAAGCATAGATGAGATGATGAGACGATACAACGTTTTTGCACAATCTTATGAGATGATGGGACAAGAATTGCAAAATCAAATAGAATCTGACTCTAATAATCCTTCCGAGTTACAATTATTGTTTTCTCTGAAACCAGGTATGGATTCACGACGTTACAACTATCAACGTGTTAACGAAGTTGCTGCTATTTTTTCAACTACTGCAGACGGAGAAATTCCTGAGTCATACGTAACGATCCGGAACAAAGTTACTAAAAGTTTGCAATATGTCAGTACAATGGATCCAAATGTCGAACCTTGGATTTATCCACTTCTTTATCCACATGGGACACGAGGATGGCATCGGAATATCATGCAAGTTAACAATGATCGTCGTGTCACTCGAAGAGATTACACAAGGTATCTTCTGCAAGTTAGAGATGATGTCTTCAATCCATTTATAATGGGTCGAGCATTAATGCAACAATATACAGTTGATGCATATGTCAAAATTGAAAAAGATTGTTTAGAATATCATAAATCACATCAGAAAGAGCTTCGAGTAGAAACGTAGAAGAATCTGACGGACTACTTAAACACTGCCTCCTCTGTGAACAATAATTCAACTGTCGGCAAAGTGACTATTCTCCCATCGACTTTTGTTGGATCACCACGATGTATGCTGCAACATTATCATGACTCGATGGCTATTGTCAGAAAATTCGGTAAACCTGATATTTTCTTAACGATGACATGCAATCCGAATTGGCCAGAAATCAGAGAAAATCTGTTGCCTGGGCAACAACCATGCGACAGACCAGACATAGTAGGACGTGTGTTTGAGATAAAGAAAAATCAGTTGATAGATTTGATAAGGAAAAAAAATTTTTTTGGTGAAATTAGTGCATTTGTTTATGTTCCAAAAAGAGTTCCAAAAAAGAGGACTTCCGCACATGCATCTACTAATTAATCTAGAAAAAAACAACAAAAAAAATACACCGGCTGATATCGATAAAATCATTTCTGCAGAAATACCTGATCCGACGTTGGAGTGCAAACTACACGAAATTGTGATGAAAAACATGATCCACGGACCTTGCGGTGATTGGTGTAAAGTTGACGGAAAATGTTCAAAACATTATCCAAAATCTTTTCAACAAGAAACGACTGTGAATGACAATGGATATCCAACTTACCGCAGAAGAAACACTGGTGTCTCATACAAAAAACGAGGGGGATTTAAAGTTGATAACAGAAATGTCGTTCCTTACTGTCCAGATTTACTTAAAGCTTTTGATTGTCATATCAATGTAGAGATTGTCTCCAGTATAAAATCCGTTAAATATATTTATAAATATATTTACAAAGGTCATGATGCCGCTTCAGTTATAATACAGACAAACGATTCAAATGGAGATGCAGTACTTCATCATGACGAAATAAAACATTTCGTAGAAACTAGATACGTCAGTCCGATTGAAGCTGTATGGAGAATATTCAGCTTTCATTTGCAAGAGAAAAGTCATACAATTTATCGATTACCAGTTCATTTACCTAATGAACATCGCATCATAATAGATGACACAATAAACCATGACAAAATATCTTCAGCGTTAGATCAAGTCACGATGTTGATTGAATATTTCAAATTGAATGCAATCAGTGCACGTGCTAGAAATTTGTATTACACGGAAATTCCAGAGCATTTCGTATACAAAAAAGAAGTTACAAAAGATGAAAATGGCAAAAAAGTTAAAACAATTTACAAATGGGATGAAAGAAGAAATCGTTTTAAATGTATAGGACGAATGTACTCTGTCAGCCCAGCGCAAACTGAATTATTTCACTTGAGAATTTTACTATTATCAGTGAAAGGAGCTACAAGTTTTGACGACTTGAAAACTGTAAATGGAATTTTACATGAAACTTTCGCTACTGCTTGCTTAGAGTTAGGATTAGTGGAAAACGACGAAGAATGGCGAAAGTCAATGATTGAAGGAGTCTCCTGGATGATGCCGCGCCAACTAAGGTATTTGTTTGTTCGAATTTTGATTCATTGTCATCCAAAACAGCCAAACGAATTATGGGAAGAATTCAAATCTGCTATGTCTGAAGATTATGCAAAACATTATGATGAATTGCAGAGTCAAAAAATAGCTTACGACGACATCACCCGACTATTATCTGAGCAAGGGTATCGCGAATTCAAAATTGAATTCCAATTATGAATGAAATCGTTTCCACAACATCGCCAGAACAGCATTTGGAAATTGGAATGCGTCAATATAATATGCTGAACGTGACACAACAAAAAATTGTCGACGAAATTATAGATGTTTTGGACAATAACAGAAACAGAAAACTCTTTTTCATTAACGGACCGGGTGGATCAGGAAAGACCTTTGTATATAACACCCTTTACCATTTGATAAAAGGCAGAAATATGAACGTTAATTCAATGGCATTTACTGGAATAGCTGCAACATTACTACCAGAAGGTAAAACAGTCCACAAAACTCTAGGATTACCAGTTCCATTATTTGCAGACTCTTCTTCCAGTATTACAGCACAATCAGAGCAAGGACAGATCTTAAAAAATGTTAATGTGTTCATTTGGGACGAAGCTCCAATGTCCCCGCGACATGCTTTAGAAATTATGGATCGACTTCTCAGAGAAATAATGCAAACTAATAAACTATTTGGAAACAAAATAATTGTTCTTGGAGGAGATTTTCGACAATTATTACCAATTATAGAAAATGGAACAAAAACTGAAATTATTAATCTATCTATAAAATTCAGTCACTTGTGGAGGCATTTCCAAACATTTACTCTGACAGAAAACATGAGAGTTTTACCAGAAGAATTAGAATTTGCTAAATTTGTGTTAAACGTTGGAGATGGTAAATTAAATGATAATGAAGATAACATTGTTGTTCCTTCTTGCTTATTGGGTGATCCAAATGATGATATAGTGCAAGATACTTATGGTGAAGCATTAAGAAATCACGATTTCAGGAAAGCCTCAAAAAGAGCTATTTTGTCTGCAAGAAACTTAGATGTCGATGATATAAATAAACGCGTTGTCGATTTATTAGATGCTACAACTGAAAAAATATTCAAAAGCATTGACAGTGTAGATCTTGCTAACGACAACGGTGATATCGCTGCAGCAATTTTACCTGAATATTTGCATACATTGTCACCACCTTCACTACCACCCCATGAACTACGTTTACGTAAAAATACTGTAGTAATGCTTATTCGAAATTTGAATATTAACGAAGGACTTTGTAATGGAACAAGATTATTAATTCTTGATTTTACCGAGCACCTGCTGAAGTGTGAAATTTTAACAGGAGACAATTCAGGAAATATATGTTTTATCAATCGTATGTCTATTATATGTGAAAATGTCTATCCATTTACGTTCACACGTAGACAATTTCCAGTTAAACTCGCATTTGCTATGACAATTAACAAAGCCCAAGGACAGACATTTGATAAAATTGGCATTGATTTACGAAGAGAAGTGTTTAATCATGGACAATTTTACGTCGCTATTTCAAGAGTAAGATCTTGGGAGTCGTTGAAAATTTTTATGGGAAAAACAATTCAAAATCACAACGTCGTGAAAACAAAAAATTTTGTTTATCCGGAAGTATATGGTTAAATAGTATAATTTACATTGGGAAACTAATTAGACATATTAATAACACTATATTATTCAACAAAAAATTTGTTAATTAATTCAACGAAAAATTTGTTTATCAACTCCTCAACTCCTTAAACTAAAAAAATATCAAAATAGCGAAAACTAAAATCTTTAATATCTCAGATCGGGGCGGCGCGCCCGTAGGGCGCGCTTCATCTCCTAGTAATAGAAAAAATAATGAAGAATATAATGCAAATGATGATAGTAATAAAAATGGAAATAATAATGAAAATAATGTTGAGAATATTGAATATAAAAAGGA